>JBBBDQ010001204.1:630000-642500 GCA_037127315.1 Ascarosepion bandense
AGTACGAGATAATACCCAACATTTCTGGCGACTTCATGTACAAGAATGTTACTTCAAAAATATAAAGAGCGTCCGGAAATTATAATCAATTTTTGAAAGATGAATTTGAGATTGGTATTAAATACAGTGGATAACGACAAATCGGGTAGCAAAGTTCGAATTCCAGTTGAATTTATGGCATTCACTTACGCACAAATACCCTTGGGAAAGGTATTAATCCGTCTCTATTCCTCCAGTTATGGGTTAAATAATATGACAGATTGGGTTCTATAGCCTTGGTTGGCAACCAGTCTACCGCAGAAAGCAATGGAAACCTACTGTGGGATAATCCTCTGCCCAGTCAGTCATGTCTCTTTTGAGACATGATCGCCCAAAGCGTGTATCGCGTATGGCACTTAACTGACTGATTCAATCCAATACGAGGTTCAGCTGCAAAGTTCATAGACTGACTATGAAGAAGTGATGCTAGAGTTGTGAAATCTTGCAAGCATTAATTTAAATATTTCCTATTAATGACTGTCCTGTTTATTTTCGGGTAAGCTGACATCCGGTTGTCCAAAGATATCTTAAAATGTAATTAGTAACGACTTTTCTTGGAAATGGGAAAAATGGCATTGTAATTTTATAGGTACCTCCACTTTTTCACGATAATTCGGGATACATAAATTTCAAAATGAATTTTGATGAATAAAAACGTTTCCTTGAAGATTTAATTTACTCTCTAACTAAAAGCAAAAAGATTCCATTTACTATTTTTGGTTGTTATGGAGAAACATACCTATTCCTCAGATAATGGACTCTCTCTCCTATATTAATAAGAGTTAAAAGGAAGTTCTTGAGAATTTCTTGAGAAGTTCTTAGGAAGTTCATAGGAGTTCTTTAGAGTTTTATTATTCAATAGAACTACTAGGCAGTTGATATTAGTCGGCAGTTAGCCGAATACTAAGGAGTTAGCTTTCAGTGGAAGATTACCAAGTTCCTAACATTTTGGGTGCGTTAAGTCGATTAGCAACCGACAGTGCGCAATTATAACCTTCAGTGCAAAAACTACTCCACAACACAGGTAAGTAAAATTATCAGGCAAATTTCAAATAGAAATTATACTGAGTGGAAGCTCACGTTTTTTAGAGTTTTCAAAATTCATCATTTTTTGCATCCACTTCAACAGCTTGGCAAATTTGTAAACACAAATTAACTCTCGGTTCTATAAAACTTGCAAAAATAAAATACACATCTGTGACAAGTAATTTTGGAAAATTAGCAAATTTAAAGCTAAATTAATCTGATTTACACAAGTATAACTTATTAACTTCATGAAGTTTAAAATATAAAGTTTTTCTTAATTATAAAGATGCGAAATGATTGATGTATGCAGTGAGTAACGACAGCCAGATGTAGGGATAAGCTAAGTCTGGTTGACCAGAATCGGCATTATTGTTCAAGTTTGTTTTCCGTAAGGGGTAGAAACCGTGAAACACATGACCGTTTAATGTAATACATAAAATACCATACTTAAAAAAAACTCTATATTTCACACACACACGCACACGCACACACACACACACACACACACACACACACACACACACACACACACAAATTAAATTCTTTAAAAAATATTTTGGCTCGAAGATTTGTATTAAACTTTTCAATTTTCGATTAGTAAATAAAGTCTTCACCTCATAATTTAATGACCTAACAAGGTTTTGAAGAATTTTACAAGAGCACTTTATAAATTATTATAAGTAAAAATGAAATAATTGAAAAATTCTCGTAGAAATTGATTATTTATCGATTTGTCCTTCAGACTATAATGTCCGTAATGCACACACACACACACACACACACACATACACACGCACACACCCACACACATTCACACACGAACACACACACATATATATATATATGTATTAAGGGCCATTAAAAGATTATATAATTAAATAATGTCAGAGTTTTGTTGGTCTACGTCTATATCGTGTTGAATGCACCGGGTCCCGTCTGATCACCGAAGTTAAGTTACATCGAGCCTGGTCAGTACTTAAATTGGTGACCATTTGGGAATACCAGGTACTGTAAACATAAGGACCGGCAATGGTCCACCGCTCCTCCAGGTTCGGTTTTTGGGTGCAGGGCTAACAACCTTGCCCCGTAAAAAACAGTTTGTTGCAGAAACAGTAACAAAACGTTGCTGCCCTATGCACTATTGGGTATGATGGTAGTTTCGTTGCATTTTTTATTTTACTATTCGGGGCATATTTTCGGAAAAACGGCCAACTATTTAAAAAAAAAATGATGATTTACATTTCCCGAGGAGTTCTGCGTTAATAGAAGAAATGTTCGATAAAGGATGAGAAGATCAGTGATGAGCCAAACTCGGAGTGAAGACTTGTCCGTACAGCTGGGAATTAACATACACACAAAAAAGAATCCTTTGCAATAAATAACTGACTCAGGTTTAAAATGTGACAAGGATTTCGTCTATATATAATTTGTTGTATACAATGATTTTAACACTTCACAGTAAAATCAAATGACACTGGGATTCCCTTCGAAGTCTGCAGCTTGTGTTAGCAGGAACTTAAATTTCTATGTTCTGATCTAAGCGCCGGTGCAAAGTCATGATCAGGAGGTATTTTTTTATCTTGTCTTTTCCCGATCTGGTTTTTCTTTCAGTCTTTGTTAAAGTATTTTTTTCTTTTCTAAATTTTGGTTGATTTTCTTCTCCAAGGCCAGCACAAGGTCTTAATCAGAAGGTATCTCTGTCTCTCGTCTCCTCCTAATCTGACCTTCTCTCAATCGTCTATCTCAGTTTCTCTAACTGATGTTCAAATTTTCGAGCTTCTCTGGAGTCCAGTATGCCTCAGGGCTGGAGATTGATTAGAATTTGAGTTTGGTTATATTCTATCCTTAGCTAAAATCCTCTTCTAAAATTCTATATTTTCAAAATATCTTTACACAAATTGTTTTCCAAATGTTGGTCAATGTTTTTGACAGTCATTAGAGAAATAAAGCAGTACTCTACCGCACCACATCGGCGATAATTTCTCTCTTACTCTTCCTTCTACTTTCTCAGCATAAAAAGTTAATCAGCTTTCTAGGACTGGTGAGAAAAATCCGACTTCTAGATGACATAGCGTAAACTAAAGGGATGTTCAGTCAGACTTTATTTATCAGCTTGTTCCATGCTGTGATTTCTCTATCGACCAGACCACACAATAGTTGAGAAAGAAAAAGAAAGAAAATTATTTTCACTCTCCTTAAAAACAAAAGTTATCTTTTTTTCTCTCTGCATTTTTTACAATCAGTAGACCATACTGCTGGTTGGTCGATTGTCACTTCAAAATAGTAATTAAATTTTCCTTATCATTTGTAAAAGAATCCGAATTAATATTTGGATATATTTTTTCTCTGAATCAGATTATAAAGAACGAATGCATTAGGCTGACTTCTATCTCCGTAGGGAGTAATTCTCTTACGAGTAGCTGAAAAGTACTCCCTATCTCCGTAGGGAGTACTTTGCTTCCGGTTGAATGATTATAAGGAACGGTACGTCAGACTGACTTTTATCTCCTTAGGGGGTAACTGTCTTCCGGGAGGCTGATTATAAGGGACGGATGCGTCAGACGGGCTTCTATCTCCGTAGGTTGTACTTCTCTTCCAGGTGGATGATTATATGAAAACGGTGCGTCAGACGGGCTTCTATCTCCTTGGGGGGTACTTCTCTTCCAGGTGGATGATTATATGAAAACGGTGCGTCAGACGAGCTTCTATATTTATAGGGGGTACTTCTCTTCCAGGTGGATGATTATATGAAAACGGTGCGTCAGACGGGCTTCTATCTCCTTTGGGGGTACTTCTCTTCCAGGTGGATGATTATATGAAAACGGTGCGTCAGACGAGCTTCTATATTTATAGGGGGTACTTCTCTTCCAGGTGGATGATTATATGAAAACGGTGCGTCAGACGGGCTTCTATCGCCTTAGGGGGTACTTCTCTTCCAGGTGGATGATTATATGAAAACGGTGCGTCAGACGGGCTTCTATCTCCTTGGGGGGTACTTCTCTTTCAGGTGGATGATTATATGAAAACGGTGCGTCAGACGGGCTTCTATCTCCTTGGAGGGTACTTCTCTTCCAGGTGGATGATTATATGAAAACGGTGCGTCAGACGAGCTTCTATATTTATAGGGGGTACTTCTCTTCCAGGTGGATGATTATATGAAAACGGTGCGTCAGACGAGCTTCTATATTTATAGGGGGTACTTCTCTTCCAGGTGGATGATTATATGAAAACGGTGCGTCAGACGGGCTTCTATCTCCTTTGGGGGTACTTCTCTTCCAGGTGGATGATTATATGAAAACGGTGCGTCAGACGAGCTTCTATATTTATAGGGGGTACTTCTCTTCCAGGTGGATGATTATATGAAAACGGTGCGTCAGACGAGCTTCTATATTTATAGGGGGTACTTCTCTTCCAGGTGGATGATTATATGAAAACGGTGCGTTAGACGAGCTTCTATATTTATAGGGGGTACTTCTCTTCCAGGTGGATGATTATATGAAAACGGTGCGTCAGACGGGCTTCTATCTCCTTAGGGGGTACTTCTCTTCCAGGTGGATGATTATATGAAAACGGTGCGTCAGACGGGCTTCTATCTCCTTAGGGGGTACTTCTCTTCCAGGTGGATGATTATATGAAAACGGTGCGTCAGACGGGCTTCTATCTCCTTAGGGGGTACTTCTCTTCCAGGTGGATGATTATATGAAAACGGTGCGTCAGACGGGCTTCTATCTCCTTAGGGGGTACTTCTCTTCCAGGTGGATGATTATATGAAAACGGTGCGTCAGACGGGCTTCTATCTCCTTGGGGGGTACTTCTCTTCCAGGTGGATGATTATATGAAAACGGTGCGTCAGACGGGCTTCTATCTCCTTTGGGGGTACTTCTCTTCCAGGTGGATGATTATATGAAAACGGTGCGTCAGACGGGCTTCTATCTCCGTAGGTGGTATTTATTTTCTGGGTACATGATTCAAAAGAGCTGCTGCCTTCTTATTTTTTTTTTAAGACTACCTATATTTTCATGTATTTGTGATGTTTAAGAATCTCTACTGGCAGCAAACTGCCTGCATACGGACAAGTAACGATTTCAGCAGATTTACAAAGATAGAAAGGGGCGTAAGAAGGATGTCTTTTCACCCGATCTCTTTAACTTGTACGGCGAGAATATTTTGAGGACCCTAGATGTTATGCTAGGATTTGTTATCGGAGGCCACAATTTGAACAACATAAGGTATGCAGATGATACAGTAGATACAAGTAGAAAAAATTAAATACCTAGGCAGTGTTCTAACAGGAGATGGAAAGTGCGACACAGAGACCCAAAGGAGAATTGGCATGGCAAACGACGCGTTCCAGAAGCTAAGTAAAGTACTAAGACATAGGAAAATTTCACTAGAAACAAAAAAGAGAGTACTAGATTGCTATGTGATGCCACTTCTTCAATACGACAGTGAATGTTGGACAATATCATCGAAGATGAAGAAAAAACTTGAAGCAACTGAAATGTGGTTCTACAGAAGGATGCTGTGGATATCATGAACTGAGCATGTGAGCAATGATGAGATGTTGGAAAGGATGGAAACGAAAAAGAAATTAATATTGAGCATCAGGAAGAGACAACTAAAGTTCCTGGGACATGCAATGAGGAAGGAGGGCTTGGAGAACCTGATACTAACAGGCCAGATAGAAGGAAAAAGAGACAGAGGAAGACAGCGAATAACATATTTTAAGGGCCTGAGCAGGTGGATGACGGAACGTGGGTTGTGTGGTGTAACAGGAGAAAGCGTACTAAGAGCCACCAGGGATAGGGAGACGTGGAAAGCCATGATCGCCTACGTCCTGAAAGGACAGGGCACATAGAAGAAGAAGAAGAAGAAGAAAAAGAAGAAGAAGAAGATACGTTTAATGGTCTCTTTCATATCTGCTGGAAGTGTGGAAAGATTGGTATATAAAGATTGATTTTTCTTGGAATTATTTTAAAATATTATTTTTCAACGCATTTCTTTTTTTTCACTTTCTTCTCAAATTTACAATCCTTCTTCTTGGAATTTCAACAATTATCAACCAGTTAGTAAACTCTTTCTCTTTTCTTCTTTATTTCTCTTTATGATTGGTCAATCTTCGGTGACCCCAGTATAATTGTATAGCCGTCAATGCTAGACAATTTCCACAAACAAGAAGAAAAATGTGAAGGAAACAAAATTTTGGTACGACAGAAGGATACTGTGAAAACTATGAAAAAAGCGTGCTAGGAAAGAGAAGGGCTGAAGAAAAATGGAAACAAAAATACTTATAATAAAAATCAGATATAAATAATTAAGATTTCTTGCACATATAATGTAGAAAAATGGTGTGGAGAATTTTATATTCACTTGACGACCGTTTGTAAAATGGATGACGGAACGGACAGAGGTTGCTAAGGGGTGCAAAGAATAGGAGCATGTGGATACCCATAATTCTTCACACCCAGAAAGGACACGGTACAAAGAAGATGGAGGAGATAAGGGGTAATAGTAAAAAGAAAAACGTTGCTAAGAAATACAAAGAATAAAACACTGCGAAGAGCTATGATCAACCACGTCCTAAAGTGAATTGACACCGAGAAGATGAAGTTATATATCTAGCGCGTCAATAAGAGCGCAGAGTAATGTGAGAATAGAGTATCTATCATAATTGCAGTAACAGCTTGGTAATAGATAGATAGATAGATAGATAGATAGATAGATAGATAGATAGATAGGTAGATAGATAGATAGATAGATAGATAGATAGATATGAAAAATTGGATTATATTGGTAGATAGATATGAAACGACTAAGATAGATATGAAAAGATTGAGGTTAAGACGAAAAGACAGTAGATAGATAGATAGATAGATAGATAGATAGATAGATAGATAGATAGATAGATAGATAGATAGTGTGATTGCAGTCTCTTCTACCGAATAAGTCATAACGAATGTCCTTACAAATAATTTTGTCACTGACACGTACACGGACCAGTAAAATTATTCTGGCTGACAAATACCTGACAAATACCTGACAAATACCAATTATAGATAGATAGATAGATAGACAGATAGATAGATAGATAGATAGATAGATAGATAGATATGAAAACATTGAGATATATTGGTAGATGGATATAAAACAACTGAAATGGATATGAAATGATTGAGATTCATACGAAAAGACTGAGATAGATAGATAGATAGATAGATAGATAGATAGATAGATAGATAGATAGAAACAAACTTATATAGATAGATAATAGATAGATTAAAAAATTGGGTTATATTGGTAGATAGATATGAAACGACTGTGATAGATATGAAAAGATTGATGTTAATACGAAAAGACTGAGATAGATAGATAGATAGATAGATAGATAGATAGATAGATAGATAGATAGATAGAAAGAAATTTGAGATAGAAAAATAGATAGATTATCGCTAGGTATTTCTGTTCAACGATCGTGCTTTCTAACGGTCTCTCCGTCTCAAAGTTTTATTTACTTACCTCTGTCCCCACCTCAATCACCGTTTGCCGCACTGATCTACCTGCCTCCTTTTTCTCGGCCTCGGATCCGAATTTTCACTCACTTTCGCCCCCATTTCTTTACCTGCCTTTCTCTTTCACTGGCCGAATTTTCCCCCCCACCCGCCCAAAACAGTAGGCGCCTTCCCCGAGCAGATACAATTGTCTGCAACGAATCACGCACACCGCCTCCACCGTCCGACTTCTTTACCTCGCCGCCTGCGCCCAAGCACCGAAAGCCTCTTCTTTCAACAATCAAATAATCCAGCAACACTCCCTCCCTCCCACTTTATCGGCTTCCAGAACCTTCGTTTTCCCACCCTGCTCGCCTCTCTACTCAAGTCTGCGTGATGGTCATTAGTCCCCCTTGTGAGGACCAGGCGCCGCTCGCCGATAGCCGTACATTGGCACGGGCTGAATGCACCCAAAATATAACCAGTAACTACGTTGTTTTCACAAAATGTCCGACTGTCTGTCAGTACTGACGATTTGCTTACATATACGCATGCGCGCACCATTGGCTGCATGAGCATGCGCCATTTATAGACAAGCAAATTTAGCATTTGTACGATTACTTGGCTTCATCTATATGTGAATTTAAATTGAATGCGTGATGATGAGACCTGCATATATATATATATATATATATATATATATATATATATATATATATATATGGGAGAAGATAGCGAGAGTGAGTAAAAGTAAAGAAGAAAAATAAAGAAAGACTATGAGAAAGTGAAAAACGATAAAAATGCATATTTTCTTTTGGGTGTTGTGACTTGTTTGTACAAACGTGTGTGGATGTGTGTATTTCCGGAACAGCCTCTGTCTGTCAACAGAAATATATCTTTGAAAACCTTTACATAAATGCAAGTGTGCAATTGTGCACATATGTGCAGACGCGCCGAAGAAAATTGTTACACTGTCATCGTAAATGCAAGTTAATGAGTTATAAATACAGACATACACACAAACACGCACACTCAAGCATATATATATATATATATATATATATATATATATGTGTGTGTGTGTGTGTGTGTGTGTGTGTGTGTGTGTGTGTGTGGAAGTATCTGTACGAATATATATATATATATATATATGTGTGTGTGTGTGTGTGTGTGTGTGTGTGTGTGTGTGTGTGTGTGTGTGTGTGTAGATGTATGAATAAATGTAAGTTTACAACCTTTCGAATACTGTTAAACATAAGAGACAATGAATGTTTATTATGTTTAATCATGAGCCGTTCTAAACATCGTATTTTGGCTTTAATTTCAGGTGGAAATAAAGGCAAAAATTCTACATTTAGATATTTTTTATTAAGTTGGTACTAAATTTTTGTGAGAACATTAATGAAAATTTAGTAAGTGTAAACAACAAATATTTGTTTTCTGAAAACTATTCACTTTTTTCAATGATTTTCATTCAAGAATGCAGATTACTCATGTAAAAAACATTAAATAGAAAAATCCCGATGAAAATTCAGTTAACAATCTCAGATGTAGAATTCATTTTTACTGAATTTAAAACGATTTTATAAAACCAACTTTTCTATTCACACACACACACACACACACACACACACACACATATATATATATATATGGGGATTTTATGTCGAAACTAGCCATATATTTGTTTTTTGATATTTATGTTTTTACATTATTTAATTAAAAATTAAAAAATCATGTGATATTTTAAAAATAGAAAACATGCAGATCATATATATATATATATATATGTGTGTGTGTGTGTGTGTGTGTGTGTGTGTGTGTGTGTGTGCGTGTGCATATATGTATTTATTCTTAGGTAACTACATTATTTATAAAAACATTATATATATATATACATATATATATATACAGATAGAGCACACATACACAATATCTATTTCACACACACACACACACACACACACACATATATATATATATATATGAAGACACTGAAGTTAAAATCCAGGGGCGACAATCTGTTTCACACTAAACAGAATTGTCGGGCCATGTGCATGTTTACATACGCTTATTTTTTATACTGAGTACTTTATGCGAAAATATAGCTTATTTATAAAGTCTATTTTATCATATATATATATATATATATATATATATATATATAAAAGACCATAAATAATATATAATGTAGGTATGTGTGCAGATTCGCAAAACCTAACGTATCACAATGAATTTTTAAAATGAAGAATCTTTTTTGAAGATTTTATTTTAGTTTTAATGTCAAAAATTTTTAAAAAAGTAATAAGTACTTTGTTGTATTTCGAAATTAATTTAAATTGACTAGAAGGCGTTTTCGTTTTGAAATTGTTTGTTTTAGCCCCATTATAGCCACTTTTAGTCAGAATGTAATTATTTTTATGAAAAAAGTTTCCAAAAATAAAATATAGTTTCCTGAAACTCTATTTAAGGAATATTAGCTGATTTAAAGTTTATTTAATCCGATGTGAAACAAGTATTATTTCAAGTTTAAAATATAGCATATATGCATTTTTAAATACGTCAGTAGCTGTTTATTTAAAATATTGACATGTTGATGGTTTGAATGACAAATGGAAGTTTAGCTGATTTTTTTTTTTACGGTGGATATATCTGTAAAAATATCATTGAGCGCCTTTGTTATTTTACTTTTAAGTACTCATTAAATTTTAAAATTTAAGAAACTGTTTCCCTGTAATTTAACATTTTATTGTATTTTAGATATTTTGGCTCTATGTTTACTATAGTTGTTCTTATTTTCTGATAATGTCGTGTATATACACCCATATTTGTACGAAGTGACACGTTTCTATACACGTAAAAATAATTCAAAATTCAATTTAAAGTATTGGCGTTCGCTGAGATTAGTAATTATATTTGTTACTTAATAATAATACCACCTAATGGGGACAAGGTATTAATCCGTCTCTTCCCTCCATTTATGAGTTAAATAATAGGACAGATTGGGTTCTATAGCCTTGCTCGGCAACCAGTCTACCGCAGAAAGCAATGGCAATCTACTGCGGGATAATCTTCTGCCCAGTCAGTCATGTCTCTTTCGAGACATGATCGCCCAAGCGTGTAGCGCGCATGACACTTAACTGACTGAATGGGGACAAAATAATGAAGAAATGTAAACAATTTTAAACTTCATGAATTATTCCAATTTAATATATTTTTTAAAATGAAAACAATTCTTGTAAAAATTCATTATTAATCGAAAAAATGTTCTTAACACAATAGTGTCCATAAAATATCTTATTCATAAAAGCAATTAAAAGCTTTTGTAATTAAACAATGTGATATTTTTATTGCAGTGTTTTTACGATTCAGAGCAGATTTTCAGTAACTGGTGTTTCTGGTTTTCAAAGAAAATTGATGATTTCAATTTACAAAGGAATTCCGATTTTAACTGATGCTGGCATTAATTGAAATAAAATTTACTTTTTAAAATTAAAAAAAAATGTGTTGAAAACTGATGTAAACATTTTTCAAGATATTCTAAAAAAAAACATTCCAAAAATAATTTCATTCATTTGAGAATAAGTTATGAAAGTTTCATTAAAATCGAACAATTATTTAATTTTTACAAAAATCCACAAATCAGTGATTTTCACCAGTAAAAAAAAACCGCTAAAATTTTCCTGTTCTAAGCTAACCTAATAAAAACCAGATTTTTAAACGAAATTTCAAACGTTCTAAAAGGAATCCAAAAATAAAGTTTAATATTTAGAAAATCCTTTGATATTTCTTCCTAATAGTAAAATAAAGATTTTGAAAATAAAAATTTGTCTTAATAAGTTTTGGAACAAAATTTTTAAGTGATCTAATGATTTTTTTTCTTTTCAGAACATAAATTATACAAAAATTTCCCAAATGTTTTCTTTTGTCGAGCGCTTTCGGCTATATTTTTAGCCATTATCGAAGATAGATTTTATTTTACGTATGACTGAATATCTGTAGTATATGTGTGTAGTGTCATCTGTATGTATTGTATTCTGAACATTGGTAAGCACATTGTTGCTGTGTACATAGTTGATATTACTAAGTGTTGAATTTTACTTCTCTTTTTTTAACAATATTTCATTATTTTTAGCCTTTTATGCATATGGATGAAGATATTATATTTGTATTATCAACAAGTATGTTTCGGATGGAGGTTGGTTCAAATGAAATGGAATTGGACTATGGTTTGGGAGGTGCAACATGAGTTTTCTTGTCAACAGCGCAGTATTGTGCCTAATGTAATTATTTACGAATTTAGATTGACCAAGAACACAGTTCTTCAAATGAAATGTAAATTCGTAAATAATATTGGTTACATCGTGCAGGTGAATTGTTTTTACCGATGAAGGTAGTATTTTTAAATTTAGTAAATTTTGTGTAATAGATAATTAATTTAATTTTTTGGTAGTAAGTCAACAGGAATTGGGTATTTCCGGATGGAGTTTCGATTTGAAGATTTGTCTTGTTTATAATTGTTTTTTGGAGAAAATATTAATTTCATAGCTTTTTTCTGTATATTTTTTGTTGTTATTGGTCCCATTAGAAAGTCCAATATTGTGGTCAATCAGATGGTTAGTGAAGGCATTGCTCACAGGCGTTTGTATCAAGTTATGGAGTTCTTTGAAAAAAAGCAGACGAGAAGACGAATTTTTAATAACAACAATTTTATGTCTAAGAGGACATTGACTGCTATAATTAAAATAAGAAGAATTATTACACAATTATTTTCATATATTGGATTATTATTATTAGATTCCACAAGAACATCTAAGAATGAGAGTTTTCTTTTTTTTTTTTTGGGCTAAGCTCATATGTGAAGTTGAGGATTGAAATTTTTTCGAATGTAGATTTTAAGATAATCGAAATTGTTTTTGTTTCCAGCTAAAAACTTGTTTGTCATTT
>JBBBDQ010001204.1:645000-680000 GCA_037127315.1 Ascarosepion bandense
TGTGTATATATAGTGCATGTATATATGCTATAATATATATATATATATATATATACGCAATAATATATATATACGCAATAATATATATATATATATATATATATATATATATATATTATTGCATGTTGATATATTGCTTCCATATGAATTGCCGAGAATGACTCTCGTTTAAACACATTTGGTGAATGGATGGTTTTAATGAGTTTTATTATTGCTTCTTGTATAAACATATTAAGGGAAGACGGAAAGAACACGGGTATAAAATGCATGTTATTGAAACGAAGAGTGGACGTCGTAAATTCGTCTTGCATTAGTTGCCATGTGAGTATGCTGTCAAAGGAAACAAGCACAGACTATCACGACTCGTGCGTGCACGCATAACCTCCGTCTACCACCCTCCCCACATCCTCGGGCGTTATCGATAAATATATGGCCGCAAGTCGAAAAGCACCTTCTTGCACGCATGCCCCTCTCTCTCTCTCTCTCTCGCTCTCTCTCCACTTACACACATACACATACACACACACACACACACACACACACACACACACACACACACACAGCTGTCGAGAAACATTCAACATTCAATCATCTTAATTATGCAAAAGCGATTTCTACCACGCCCACTACCATTGGAAAGGTCTCAGCATCGGACAATGATTTTTTTCAGTAAATACATACTCCATCTGGGGTTTAAGCTTCTACTATGCTAAGCGGATTTTAGCTTTCGTTAAAGTTTTCAGGAAAAGACGTGTAACCTGCCATGCTCAGCAGCCTGAACATAGCCAGTACGCTTAAGCTCTCGGTCACGACGACTTGTCATTTCGTGCTAGCACAACCATCGACGAACCCTCAAAGAAAGCCGTCTACCCAATTTCACTCACACGGCTTGCGTCAATTCGTGGTGTGGTTTTCAAGCACTTTCCAAAGGTGCTGCATGCTGGTATCGTCTCCCCCGAGAAAGATAACATCAAGAACCTTTCTGACAAAACCACAAAATGGGGTAATTCAAATAAATCACTGGTGCCCCTCAGATGTGAATTTGCGCAAGATGCTAGATTGGCATCTAGGTCCCACCCTTTTACAGTGAAACCGATGAAATGAAACCGCAATTTCTACTCCAACAGCTTCTTTCCTCGCACTTTCCGTCTGTGGAATTCCATACCGCATGCTTGCTTCCCCGACGGCTACAACCTCAAGGAGTTTAAATGTAAGGTCAATAGACACTTCCTAACACAGTAACTCACACCCACTCTCTCCAACTTTCTCCCTATGTACATCCTAAGTCGTCTATCACCCTCCTTCTGACATTTCCTATATCCAATCCCTCTATGTAACCCCCTGCGCTATAGTGGCAGTGGAATGCCTTGCTGGGGGTGACACGATTAAAAAAAAAAAAGTATCGAAAAGAAAACGTTATTACCACGCACGCACGCACGCATGCACGCACGCACGCACGCACGCACGCACGCACGCATTCTCCCCCTCTGTCTTTCGCACACACACACACACACACACACACACACACATATATTATATATATTATTTTAAATCCAAAAATGATGAGCAAATAGGTAAAATCCTAAAACCCTATCCTATTATTATTAATTTAATTATTATTATTAATTTTATTAATATTAAAATTGATCATTCGATGCAAATAATATTATGTATTTACAGAGCCAAATCTATAAAGTAATTCAAAACTTTCGAAATTTAATTTCCTTCGATGGCCATTCCAGCGAAAAAAGTTCTCGTTTCATCAACAACAGTCGAAAAACCGTTACTGATGAAGCTAGGCGAGAATATATATATATATATATATATATATATATATATATATATATAAGAAAAATTAAGACAGACACGTTATTTCATGGTGAATCCGAAGTATAGGCCTATTTCAAGCGAATCGTGTAAAATCTTTTGTAAAATAAAGACGGAAGCTGACGATGGTTCGCCTGAAATAGGCCATACCCCCGATTCATCATGAAATAACGTGTATGTCTTAATTTTTTATATTTGCTCTATATGTATTATTTGCATATATGCTTAGAGCTCTCTTAGAGAGTTATCCTACCACGGTATATACAGGATACTCCTTTGGATTCTTCTATACCCACACTGGATGCTAATATATATATATAGTCATCCGCAGACAGATCTGTTTCGCTGTATCACAGCTCATTAGTACGGTTAGACAGCCGATTAATTTTTACCCAGGATTGAAACCCGACCGAATTGGCGTCAGTCGGCGATTCTACCTCTGAGTTATGAGCGCAGGGTAGAGGAGGCAGACTTTTTAGCGTTTATATCATCATTATACATACCCAACAGCTGAGAGTGTTCTAATTCATTGCTGAATGAACGATGCGTAGATGCCAGAGTAGCTACTGTTTTTCAAAGTCTACCATTCTTCCACAGTGCTCAATATATATATATATATATATATATATATATATATATATATATATATATAAACAAATAATTACACAACGGTCTTTATTATAATTATATTATAATTTTGTTATATTATCATCATGCATTTTAAATATTAAATTATTAAAATACATTTTAGTTTTTTTATCAGGACAAGTTCGAATTCCAGTTGAGTTCGTTGCATTCTACTCGAAAATTTCCTTAGGAAAGCTATCAATCCGTCTCTTCTCCCTCAAGTAACAGATTAAATAGCCGGATAGATTGAGTTCTATAGCCTTGATTACACACCAGTCAGTCAGAAAGTAATGGCAATCTACTGTGGGAAATTCTTCTGATCAGTCAGTCATGTCTCTTTCAAGACATGGTCACTCAAGTGCGTATCATGTATAGCACTTCACTTACACTTTTTTTAAGTGGGCAAATTATTATAAACTAGCAGTATAGCCCGGCGTTGCTCTGGTGTAATGAAAGCTTTAAACTAATCCATCGTCCTGGAGCTCAGACTCTTTGGACATTGGAACGAAAGATTAAAAAGAAGTAGTTGTTGAAAGTTAAAGCGAAACCGTAGAGTGAAAGAAAAATGAATGGATGTAAGTCAAATTTTGATTTCCTGGTATCGATATAAAATTTTCTGCACTATTGTAAAAACTGCAACCTTGAAACTTCTGAATATTGTTTCTTATGTCTTTGTCTATAAGTGTATCAAATTTGATTAAAATCTGACCACTCCTTCTATAACCCGATTTTTTCGATTATCAATTTTCGATATTTATCGGGGGTACCTCGACACAAAACATAGCTAAGAACACTTGCAGACGCTTATAGTACAACTGTGTAAATTTTCAAGAAAATCGGTTCAGCCGTTTCGGAGTCTATGGGTAATGGACACATACACACAGACACACGCACACACAGACAACGTTCCATTTATAAATAAGTTTAGATTTTATTCTAGATTTTCTGTCTGTAAGAAAAGTGGACTCTGTAAGAACATTATAAAAACATAAAGAAAACTCATAAAAAACTTTTCTTACCTGTCACTTTAAATGAAACACACGAATACAGAATATCATACACTCTGAAATGTTCGTATGAGATCTCCGGCACACGAATGCCAGGCAGTACAGCATGTCGTTTCCAAATTTCTGGAGATGTGAATTGCGTCATGGCTTTATTTTTCTCACAGACGGTGCCCAACTGATCGTACTATAATGTACAGAAGACAAAATCAAGAAACAACCAATGCGCATGCACCAAATTAGGAATATCAAATATCGACAATTTACCAATGGCAACACACACACACACACACACACACACACACACACACACACATATATATATATATATATATATATATATATATATATATATATAAACAGAAATACCCCGTCTTATGTCATTAATTAGTCCCAAAAGCCGGTAACGTAACCCGGCTTTTGACGAAATGCAGACGAAACTGGAGACGACGAAATGCTTTAAAATGAGGACAAACATCGTTAAATTAGCGTAAATATTATAAAGAAGTGTATGACTCTTTATAAATATGAACGAAAACTAAAACCTATTTTAGTCCGATATTTTAAAGAATAATCAACATTATTAATAAATTTATGTTATTTATCATGTGATTTGTCTTTAAAAAAATTCCATAAGAATGAAGACAAACAAAACCGATATGTTGTAAATTCAACCAGACAACCATGATAAAAACTTATTTAAAATGGAAAAAAAAAACTGTTAAATTTTCTACTTAGCAGAAGTTGCCCATTCCTTATTTTCCAGTCTCGATAGGGTCTAAAAAAATCAAATGATGACTTACGCAAAGCAACACCAAAAATACGTACGTGAGTGCTACGAGTCGTCCTGACGGAGAAATTATTCTATCATAAAACTGAAGTCTTTATTTTAACTACCTATCTACTCATATATATTTTTTAATTCATTATCTTACGATATATTTAGTGCAATAAATAAATAAATATATGATAAGGCACTGTTAAAGAGCAAAAACCGCGGCAAGTAAAGTTTAATAATTGACAGTAAAGAGAATGAACTGACCTAACGCTACCTCGCTATTTTTTCTCTAATGAACTGAGCCGACGCTGTCTCGCTATTGACACTTTCTACATGAGCCTGAACGGATATATATATATATATATATATATATATATATATATATACTTCTGAATATCGTTTCTTATGTCTTTGTCTATGAGTGTCTCAAATTTGATTAAAATCGGACCACTCCTTCTATAACCCGATTTTTTTTCGATTATCGATATTTATCGAGGGTAACTTGACACAAAACCTAGCTAAGGACACTCACAGACACTTATAGTACAACTGAGTAATCTTTCAAGAAAATCGGTTCAGCCGTTTCGGAGTCTATAGGTAAAGGTCACACACACACACACACACACACACATACACACACACACACACACACACACACACACACACACACACACACACACACACAAAGTTCCATTTATAAATAAGTTTAGATTAGATTTAGAGTATACTCTATGAATTTTAGAAAGGAACAAGATGGTCAGAAAGTATTTTATCAGATTTTGTCAGGATGATTTTAACCTAAACAATCAATTGGCAATGTTCCAGCATTAATGAAGACTCTCATTGTGGGGTGAAAAGATATATATATATATATATATATATATATATATATATATATATATATATATATATATATATATATATATATATATATATATATATATATATATATATATATATATATTATATATATATATATATATATATATATATATATATATATATGTGTGTGTGTGTGTGTGTATATATATATGTATATATATATATATGTATCAGGTATCCCGAGCAATTTATGTCAGTCACCTGATATAAACTATTTTTTATAAGAAAAAGTGTTTTTAAGTAAAAAATTTTAAATAGAAGTACCGATTTTTTCAGTTTATCGCTAAAATTCAAATTAACTGATAAACTTTTTGAGTAATACACTTTCTCGGTCATACGCTAATATGTGTATTTAGGTTCATTTTTTACATTGCCATCTAGATAAATTTCCGGATATGTGAATGATGAGCAAGGAGAACGATTTCATCAGGATATCAAAACAATAGAACAGCGCTGCCAGGGACGGTGGGACAAACGAATGATGTCCGACGACTGCTGGTGTATCAAAAGGGACTTAAATAACATTGAACATGACAGACAATCAAGACAGAGAACATTTTTACCATAGTTCTTATGTTCACGAAAATTTTATTTCTACTGTTAGTTTATTAAATGATTTGATGAAAATACTTGTTGGTCTTGGTATATTAAATCGTGTTATTTTTAAAGACTTAGGATCTGATTATGAGTATAAAAAAAATAATATTTCTCAATAAGCAGACCGATATTTGTTGGTTTAAAGACGAATTGAAAGGTTTCTACAACTTTTGAGAAATATTTCCATCAGTCAATATCATCTATACAGAAAATAAATGAAAGAAATGTTGCTTGCTCTTGTTTTGAAAAATTAAGGTATTTCTGTACAGTAAAAACAGTAGCTAAAGAAGAAAAAGTAAGGTTATTTTCAGATTCAGCGCCCTCAAATTAGCTTAATGGATGTTTGGTTCGAGACCCTATTCTATTTTTTTTTTTTTTTTTTGTTGACTAATCTAAACTTATTTGTAAATGGAACTTTGTCTCTCTGTGTGTGTGTGTGTGTGTGTGTGTGTGTGTGTGTGTGTGTCTATGTGTCCGTTACCTATAGACTCCGAAACGGCTGAACCGATTTTCCTTGAAAATTTACACACTTGTACTATAAGCGTCCGCAAGTGTTGTTAACTAAGTTTTGTGTCGAGGTACCCCCGTTAAATAACGAAAATCGATAATCGAAAAAATCGAGTTATAGAAGGAGTGGTCCGATTTTAATCAAATTTGATACACCCATAGACAAAGACATAAGAAACGATATTCAGAAGTTTCAAGGTTACAGTTCTTACAATAGTGCAGAAAATCGATAATATATATATATATATATATATATAAAAGGCAAGATGTTTGTGTGTATGTCTGTGTATCTGCCTGTATGTCTGTATTTTTCAGCCCTTTTATTTTAGTTTTGCTTCGAGTTTGGCTCTAAGTGGGTATAATTGTAGTTCAGCCATGATACCATTTACGCAGAGGACTTATTTAGCTTTCAAAATTCAGTTTACGACGAAAAAAACTTATTTGATATCGATACCAGGAAATCAAAATTTTACTTACATCCATTCATTTTTCTTTCAGTCTACGGTTTCGCTTTAACTGGAAACAACGATTGCTTTTTAGTCTTTCGTGCCAACGCCCAAAGAGTCTGAGCTCCAGGACCATGGATTAGTTTTAAAGCTTTCATTACACCCGAGCAACACCGGGCTATACTGCTTGTATGGAATATGTCGAGCCTTGTACTGCTTTGTTGCTACTTCCAATGGAAATTCTTTTAATCATTTCACCTCAAGCAAGGTAGTTTTACTGCCTCTGGTACACAGGGGGTTGCATATGAAGAAAGTGATGAGAAAGAGGGACAGGTTGTAGGGATTGTTAGGAAGTGGATAAGAGAAGGGTGAGAATACTGGTGTGATGAGAGTGGAGTGGGCAGAGAAAAGTGCATGAGAGAAAGGATGCTAATCAGTGAAATAGGAGATGACTATTGACCTTGCATTTAAATTCTTGGAAATTGTAACTGTCGGGGAGCAAGTATATGAAAGGGAATTTCACAAGCGGGAAGTGCGAGAAAAGAAGCTGATAGACTAAAAATTGCGGTTACATTTTATTAGTTTAACTGTAAAACGGTGGGACCTAGTTGCTAATCTAGTAGCTCGAGTAAATTTATTCATAGGAGACACCAGTGAGCTAAGTTCACGCGGACGACAAGTATTCCTTGGTTTCGCCATCTCTAGCCTTTATAGCCAGGACCTGCTTTGTAACTTTCAGAAGGTGAACCTCACAGTAAAAAAAAAACACGACTTTTCTGATTTCAGAATTTCTTTGGACGAGTGCTCACGACCACTTGTAGTTGTTTGCAAGAACATTGACGTTATCAGTACCATAAGGGAGAAAAATATACTTGTTCGCAAGCGCTTTCAAATTCTTTGAACCCTAACGCAGTAATACTTAAAATTCTAAAATGAATACCATTTACATACGAAAAGATTGTTTCGCTGACTTTGTTTTACAGACGCACGTTATATTCAAGAAAATTTGGTTATGGTCAATTTGGAATGTAGTCAAAAAAAAAAAGTGAAAAATGTCGAAATTCTAGGCTCACTCATTCTAAAATTGTGCACTTATTCTAATACTAGCAGTATAGCCCGGCGTTGCTCGGGTGTAATGAAAGCTTTAAAACTAATCCATGGTCCTGGAGCTCAAACTCTTTGACGTTGGCAAGAAAGACAAAAAAGCAATAGTTGTTTCCAGTTAAAGCGAAACCTTAGAGTGAAAGAAAAATTAATGGATGTAAGTCAAATTTTGATTTCCTGGTATCGATATCAAATAATTTTTTTTTGTCGTAAACTGAATTTTGAAGGTTAAATAAGTCCTCTGAGTAAGTGGTATCATGGCTGAGACTAAGAACTACAATTATACCTAGTTAGAGCCAAACCCGAAGCAAAAACTAAAATAAAAGGGATAAAAAAATACAGACATACAGGCAGATAAACAGACGCACACACAAACATCTTGCCTTTTATATATATATATAATTGATTTTCTTCACTATTGTAGGAACTGCAACCTTGAAACTTCGGAATATCGTTTCTTATGTCTTTGTCTATGAGTGTCTCAAATTTGATTAAAATTGGACCACTCCTTCAAATAACCCGACTTTTTTCGATTTTCGATATTTATCGAGGGTAACTCGACACAAAATCTAGCTAAGGACACTCAGAGACGCTAATAGTACAACTGTGTAAATTTTCAAGAAAATCGGTTCAGCCGTTTCGGAGTCTATAGGTAATGGACACACACACACACACACACAGACACACACACACACACATACACAAAGTTCCATTTATAAATAAGTTTAGATTTTATTCTAGATTTTCTGTCTGTAAGCAGGTGCTATACTAACAGTATAGCTTCTGAATTATTCTTATATACTTGCAAAAGATGCCAAAGTTACCTGGCAGCTTCAACAGTTCTTTGTGTCTTGGTATTTATCCGAGCCTCCCCACACAGGCGGGATGGGGCATATAACCGATATAACATGGGTCATATAACGTGGGTCATTTCCGTGCGCGCATGCTTAGGCAAAAATCTCCCGTAGACCCCGCATACGCGTGGATGAGCTGTTGTTTGCTTTTCCCCATAGCCTCGTCTGGGTTCCTATCTGCCCGAAGGCAGATAGTCCGACAATGATTACCCGGTTTGCTGTTTTATTTCTTTGTGTCTTATTTCATCAAACGCTTTTCAGTCATCGGTTAAATTCTGCAGTAGGTAGACTGGTTGCCAACCAAGGCTATAGAACCCAATGTGTTCAGCTATTCAACCTTTCCCAAGGGTATTTCTGTCTAAGTGAATGCAGCAAATTCAAGTAGATTTCAGACACGGCTCTCCGATTACTCATTCTCCGCCAAACTCTTCTCTGACAAACAGTATGGCTTCCGCTTCACCAGGTCTACTGTTGATATGCTAACGACCATCACTGATTATATGCACCAGACCCTCGGCAAAAACGGCGAAGACCGAACTGTGGCCCTTGACATCTCCAAAGCGTTTGACAGAGTGTGGCATGCTGGCCTTCTGTGCAAGCTGCAGGGCTACGGTATAACTCGACAATTGTTTGACCTAATCCAGTCCTTCCTTTCAAACCGTACAATGAGGGTGGTATTGAACGGAAACAAGCCTCCCAATACTATCACATGAATGCGGGTGTCCCTCAAAGCTCTATTCTCGGTCCTACACTTTTCCTTATCTATATTAACGATCTCCCTGACGTAATAAGATCCCAAGTGGGCATATATGCTGACGACACTACGGTTTACTCTCGTCTCGATCAAAAATCTACCGAGGCTGAAAAAGCAAACCGAGCTTGAAAAGGACCTCCAATCCGTGGTGGACTGGGGTAAGAAATGGCTCGTAAATTTTAATGCTTCCAAAACGAAGCTGCTATCTAATAACCACCACAGACAGTCGTTCCTCCCGCCGATTAACATGGATGAGGCTTCTCTCCTTGAAAGCGAAACACTGCGCCTCCTCGGTTTAACTCTCACACCAGACCTCAAGTGGAATAACTATATAGACTCCATCGCTAAATCCGCTGCTAAGAAAGTTGGTTTTCTGTGTAGGGCCAGTTTTTCCCGTCTCAAACAATCCTGCACATATACAAGTCTACCATCCACCTGTGCATTGAGTATTGCTGCCATATCTGGCCCGGTGCTCCTGCTATCCACTTAGGTGTCCTCGACCGAATCCAACGGAGAATCTGTAATATGATTGATCTCGACTTAGCCGCTAGGATACAGTCGCTTTCTCACCGACGCAGTGTGGCTTCCCTGTGTCTCTTCTACAAATACTTTCACGGCTTCAGCTCCGATGAACCTAGCTCACTGGTACACCCTATATATGAATTGCCTCGAGCCACAAGATTAGCAACTAGGTCGCACCCTATTACTGTGAAACCAATAAATTTTAAACGCAAATTCTACTCCATCAGCTTCTTTTCTCGAACTTCCTGCCTGTGGATTATCTTCCGCATACTTGCTTTCCTGACAATTGCAATCTCCAAGAATTTAAATGTAAAGTCAATAGTCATCTCCTGTCACACTAACTTACATCCTCTCTCTCTCATGCTTCTCTACATCCATCCTACTCTCATCAGTACTCTCTTACCTCTCCTACTCTCTCCCTTGTAACCTCTCACTCCTCATAACATTCCTCCTCGTCCACCTCACTCTCATCAGTAATCTCTTCCCTCTCCTGCTCTCTTCCTGACACCTCCTGCAACCTCTCTCTCCTCATAACATTCCTCCTCATCCATCCCCTCTCATCAGTAATCTCTTCCCTCTTCTACTCTCTTCCTGACACCTCCTGCAACCTTTCACTCCTTTATAACATTCCTCCTATGTAACCCCCTGCACAACAGTGGCAGTAAAATGCCTAGCTTGGGGCGACATATATCTCCTGTCACACTAACTTACATCCTCTCTCCTTATGCTTCTCTACATCCATCCCACTCTCATCAGTAATCTCTTCCCTCTCCTACTCTCTTCCTGACACCTCCTGCAACCTCTCACTCCTCATAACATTCCTCCTCGTCCACCCCTCTCTCATCAGTAATCTCTTCCCTCTCCTACTCTCTTCCTGACACCTCCTGCAACCTCTCTCTCTCTCCTCATAACATTCCTCCTCGTCCACCCCACTCTCATCAGTAATCTCTCCCCTTTCCTACTCTCTTCCTGACACCCCCTGCAATTTCTCACTCTTCATAATATTCCTCCTATGTAACCCCCTGCACAACAGTGGCAGTAAAATGTCTAGCTTGGGGCGACATATATATGATAGGAGATAAAAAAATATATATATGCATTGCGCCACAACGCACATAATCTTTTAAACACAAGTACTGCATTTGTATCGCTCTTTCTGCTCAATAAATATACTAAAATAGAATGGAGTGTATGACGAAGACACCCATTCTCAATGGACATAAACAGGGAAAGGCGATTCAGAGAAAAATAGAAGTCCTACTAAGATTAATTACGGGCAACTACAAGCTTAACTGCATAAGATTTGCAGTCGGCAATGTTGACAGCAGCTACAAAAAAGAACCAACAAGGACCCCGACCTAAGGTAGTGTAGACCACGTAGCCAGCAAGGACACATGACCCAGTTTATACAGGCATTGGTTAGTTCCAATGACTTGACCTAAAATCTTATGAGTTCAATTCCTGGCTGCGTCAGTGGTAAACAATCTGATCGGGAGACTGGAGGTCTTGAGAAGTGACAAAGCCTCTTTTAATTTCTTTTGTTCCCAGATCTACCCTTAATCCGACGGTGATGGCACCCGTTAGGAGCCCATCTATGGAGAAATAATTAACCTCAAAATTGGGGTGAAACACTATTGAGATATAAAAAAGATTTTTATAGTAAAAATACAAGCAATACATTTTTTAAAAAAAATAAAAATAACAATATTGTTATGGACTCTTCCCCTTGTTATATGTAATTACCTGCGTGACTTCCAAAGGGCAGCTAACGAGAGCAGTTAACGAGGAGCAGTTAACGAAGGCAAATGACAGTTACTAGTCAGGCAATAAGCAGCGTAATAATACCTTCGGACTTATTTCTAGTTACTTATTATCAAAACTTCCTTTGAATATCTTGTTTCTTGTTATATTAATACACTGTTGTGAACCTGCCTTCTTGCTCCGTATCTTAATCCCGGCACGAACCGGTCACTACAACTTTGACGCGAAGTTTCGCCACAACTCCACAACAAATATTTATTTTTAAAATATGTCCAGCAATACATTTGCCTCTCGACAAAAAAACCCGTTCACAAAAATAAGTCAGTGAAAGCTCTTCTACTAACTTTCTTTCTTAGAAAGAATATGTATTTTATTCATACGAACTTATCCTAAAAATCGTGTCGGTATTATATAACCCACTGAGGTTGATATGCCATAAAACAAAACAAACCTATTTTCAAAGTACTTTTTATTGTTAGATTTTCTTTACTAATATGGCATCAGTCATATTGTTTTATTTCTTCTAGCTGAGGACGTGCGACGTGGTATCGGATCGGAATGAGAAATCGACGAGCCGAGTTCGAATTCCGGTTGGGCTTTTTACATTCATTTAGGTGCAGACTTGATTTTAAAGCCTTGGCTGGTAACTAGTATCCTGTTAAAGAAGGACAAACTGCTGCGGGAAAATCTGCTGTCTAGTCAGTCATGAATCGAAAAAGACATGATCACCCAAACGCGTATCACATATGGCACTTACCTAACTGATCTGGATAAAAGAATTAAATAACAAATTTAAATTGGGTTCTATAGCCTTAGTTTGCAACCGGTCTACCGCAGAACGAAATGGCAATCTATTGCAGGAAAATTTTTTGTCTAGTTAGTCATTGATCAAAAAAGACATGATCGCCCAAGCGTGTATCACGTATGGCACTTAACTGACTGATCTGGATAAAAGGATTAAATAACACTAGAAATTGGGTTCTTTAGCCTTGATTGGCAACTAGTCTGCGGGAAAATCTGTCTAGTCAGTCATGAAACGAAAGCATGGCATCTGACTGACTGACTGACTGACTGACTGACTGACTGGCTGGTAGCTTAAGCGATTCTGCTTAAAACAATAAAATAAATGACTGGTTTTGTTCTTCCTCCGATGTTCAATAATTTTATGACGATTACTAATCTTTCTAAAATAAAAACTGACGGTATAATTTGGAAAGCAATTATTAATGAGAGTTTAATGTTGCTCAATTCCTTATAGAAAATTGTTTTTAAAGAAGAGATTAATTCGACTCTATTTTTATTAAAACAACTAGCAGTCTAGCCCGGCGTTGCTCGGGTGTAATGAAAGCTTTAAAACCAATCCATAGTCCTGGAGCTCAGACTCTTTAGACGTTGGCACGAAATACTAAAAAGCAATAGTTGTTTCCAGTCAAAGCGAAACCGTAGACTGAAAGAAAAAGGAATGGATGTAAGTTAAATTTTGATTTCCTGGTATCGATATCAAATAAGTTTTTTTGTCGTAAACTGAATTTTGAAGGCTAAATAAGTCCTCTGAGTAAATGGTATCATGGCTGAGACTAAGAACTACAATTATACCTAGTTAGAGCCAAACCCGAAGCAAAAACTAAAATAAAAGTGCTGAAAAAAATACAGACATACAGGCAGATAAACAGACACACACACAAACAGCTTACCTTATATATATATATATATATATATATATATATATATATATTATCGATTTTATGCACTATTGTAAGAACTTCAACCTTGAAACTTCTGAATATCGTTTCTTATGTCTTTGTCTATGAGTGTATCAAATTTGGTTAAAATCGAACCACTCCTTCTATAACCCGATTTTTTCGATTATCGATTTTCGATATTTATCGGGTGTACCTCGACACAAAACCTAACTAAGAACACTCGCAGACGCTTATAGTACAAGTGTGTAAATTTTCAAGAAAATCGGTTTAGCAGATTCGGAATCTAAAGGTAACGGACGAGGACACACACACACACACACACACACACACACACACACACACACACACAAAGTTCCATTTATAAATAAGTTTAGATAGATGTCGAAGATCTGTCTGACAAATGGCAACAAGTCACTGCGTGTGCAGACAGTTCGCCGACATACAATTCTCAAACAAGACAATTGGTCGACGCTTTAAGCCTTTTTGAATTCAAGCTCTCATCCATTTATTCTTTATGTTTTGAGAAACTGTCGGTGAAGTGTCCAGATGTTGGTGGATGCGAGTGTTCCGAACGCTTTCTGATGATTACATCATCGATTGTCAGTAACGAGAGCGAACTCCACCGAACAATCAGTTTAATGAGCCACATTACAAAATTGATCGTCTGAATCCTGATAAATACAGCGAGACGCAGAATCAAGCCGTGAATAGGACAAGAACAGTGCGGGTTCGTCAAAGACACTGGAACAAGGAACGCCATATTTATGATTAGGATTCTCTCCAAAAGGGCAATACAAATGAAGAAGGTCTTGTACCTATGTTTTATTGATGATGAGAAGGCGTTCAACAAAATACGCCACAAAGAATTGATGGAGATGCTCAGCAAACCTTACATATTTGGGGAAGACATCAGAGTAATCAATAATCTCTAGTAACAGCAAACCGCCTGCATATGCACAGGTAACGAATTCAGCAGACAGTCAAAGAGAGAAAGGGGGCGTAAGGCAAGGATGTTTTTTTTTCACCCGATCTGTTCAACTTGTCCAGCCAGAATATTTTGAGGACCCTAGATGTTATGCCAGGATTTGACATCGGAGGCCACAATTTGAACAACATCTCTCCTACCAATCCTTTCTTCCCCCACCCCTCCAAAAAAAATCCACACGTGTTCCTACTAGCACCGTATCAGTATGAATTTAATAGAAGAACCAAAGACAGTCAAAAGAACTCTTCAAAAATGTCGAATATGCAACTTCTTTCTTGTGACTACTGGTAACGTATGCTGATCGTAATTACTGCTGACAGGTTCTTATAATTTAGACTAGTTAAAGAAAATGTTCGTTTAACTCATGCTGTGTATATTTTATTACATATATTTTCTTTTAGAGTGACTTTATGTTGTATTTTTTTGTCTTTAGCTGCCAGGTTCTTATAATTTAGGCTAATTTGTATCTATTTTTCTTTTAACCATTTACTTTTGTTACTAAAAATATGCTAAATTTTTCGGTTGTCTAAAGGCCGTTTCGAATTTTACTCAGTTAAAACTTAGTATTTTTTTTTACATCAATTATATATATGTATATATAATTGGGACGTTAGCATCCCTGTAGGTCCCAAAAATATAAACCTACAAAGGGCGGAAGAACTCTCAAGAGTCAACGGCCAGCTAACTAGAGGTGATGTCTCAATAAACCATCGTGGAGAAGGCAACGGGAGACCACTTCACTATCTACCCCCGCTCAATCATAGATAGTTACAACAAATATATTAAAGCCAACAGCGTGAAGGGGGTTGCTTCCCAAGAAAGCAACTCCTCGCTCGGTAAGGACCGGCATGGGCGACAGGTGCCACCTGACCGTCATCCGGCGAGTGTTAGCACCAACGGCGTAAAGGGGACATTTTACTCCAAAATTTGTCCCTCGCCCGGGAAAGAACGACATGAGCAATAGATGTCTCTGGACCGTTACCCTGCAACTGTGCGCATCAAAGACAAACTCACTATAGGAACATAGAACGTCAGGACACTCAACTGTGGATGTCAAACAGGAGATGAACAGACTGAATATCAACATCCTAGGCATATGTGAAACAAGATGGCCTAATAACGGAGATTTCAGTTGCGACACCCACAGGATAATATATGCAGGAGGTAAAAAACACGAAAAAGGGGTCGCTTTAATACTAAAAAAACAAGTGAAGAGATGTGTACTTGGATACTGGCAACTGTCAGAGAGAGTCATCTTGGTGAAACTGCGGAGATGGCCCTTTAATATAGCTATTATAGTAGTTTATGCGCCGACAACTCAAAGCTCGGAGGACGAAATAGAATCTTTCTATTCAATACTGGACAGTGCTAAGGCTCAGTGCAAAAGCCAAGAAGTTAGGATAATAATGGGGGACTTAAATGCAAAGGTAGGTAAAGATAGAGAAGGAGACACGAACGGCAACTTCGGACTAGGAGAGCGCAACGCAAGAGGAGAAAAATGGATCCAATGGTGCTCAGCCAATGACCAGGTTATTACTAACACCTGGTTCCAAGAACACCCACGACGTTTATGGACATGGAGAAGTCCAGGAGGCGACACGAAGAACCAAATAGATTATATAACTATAAACAAGAGATTCAGGAACGCAGCAGTCCAACGCAAAACATACCCAGGTGCCGACTGCGGAAGTGACCACGTTCCAGTCATCTGCAAACTAAAAGTGAAACTTAGAAGACTGAAGAAGCCCAGCATATCACCAAGGCTGCAATACGACACGCTAGAGAACGATCTCACCCTGCAGAAAGAATACAATAACAGCGTGAGAAAGAAATATGAAAAACAAATTGGAAAAGGATACTCAAAATGGGATTCACTAAAAGAAGCGATGGTGACCTCAACGAACAACATAGCCCCAAAGGGAATCAGACGCAGAAGAAAAAACGAGTGGATGACCGAAGAGATCCTCCACATGATGCAAAGGAGACAAAAAATAACGCCAAGACATGGAGCAGAGTACAAAAAACTTCACAGGGAGATAAGGAACAAATGCAGACAAGCCAAAGAGGAATGGCTCAACAACAAATGCGCAGAAGTAGAGAGACTGAACAGGAACAACAAAGCAGAGATAAGAGAACTGACAGGACAAAAAACCTGCTCCTCAACAGGATGCATAAAATCCAAGGAAGGGACAATCATATTAGAGAAAGAGGAAATACTCCAGCGATGGGAAGAATATATAAAGGATCTCTTTTGCGACAAGAGAGAACAACCGAGAATACACAAGGAGATGGATGGACCGGAAATTCTGAAATCCGAAGTGGAAGCTGCAATGACCAAAATGAACAGAAACAAAGCACCTGGTCCAGATGGCATAGTTATAGAGCTGCTGACAGCCTTAGAAGAATATGGCATAGAAAAGATTACCGATATAATAAACGAAATTTATAGCAGCGGAATAATACCAGACGACCTATGCAAGTCGATATTTATAGCACTACCGAAGAAACCTGGTGCAAACGAGTGCGAACTACACAGAACTATCAGCTTAATGAGTCACATTACAAAACTGATCGTCAGAATCCTGATGAATAGAGCGAGAAGCAGAATCAGGCCAGAGATAGGGCAGGAACAGTGCGGGTTCGTCAAAGACACTGGAACAAGGAACGCCATATTCATGATTAGGATGCTCTCTGAAAGGGCATTACAAATGAAGAAAGACTTGTACCTAGGCTTCATTGACTACGCGAAATCATTCCACAAAATACGACACAAAGAATTGATGGAGATGCTAGGCAGCCTCGACATTTTCGGGAAAGACATAAGAATAATCAAGAATCTCTACTAGCAGCAAACGGCCTGCATACGGACAGGTAACGACCTCAGTAGATACACAAAGATAGAAAAAGGCGTAAGACAAGGATGTGTCTTTTCACCGGATTTGTTCATCCTATACAGCGAGAATATTTTGAGGACCCTAGATGAAACGCCAGGATTTGTTATTGGAGGCCACAACCTGAGCAACAGGTATGGACGATACAGTGCTGATTGCGGACACGGAAAGGAAACTACAAGACCTCATACAGAAAGTAGCAGTGGAGAGTGACAAGAAGGGACTACAAATAAACTTTAAGAAAACTGAGTGCATGGTCATCAGCAAAAGATACAACCCAAAATGCCAAATACATGTGGGGGATAACAGAATCAAACAAGTACAAGAATTTAAGTACCTAGGAAGTGTTCTAACAGAATATGGAAAGTGCGACACGGAGATCCGAAGGCGAATTGGCATGGCAAAGGACGCGTTCCAGAAGATGAGCAAAATACTAACAGACAGGAAAATCTCAATAGAAACGAAGAAAAGAGTGCTAGACTGCTATGTGATGTCAGCTCTTCAATACGGCAGTGAATGCTGGACAATATCATCGAAAATGAGAACAAAACTGGAAGCGGCCGAAATATGGTTCTACAGAAGGATGCTACGGATATCGTGGACTGAGCATACAAGCAACGACGAGGTGTTAGAAAGAATGGCAACAAAAAGGAAATTGATGCTGAGAATCAGGAAGAGACAACTGAAGTTCCTGGGACATGCAATGAGGAAGGAGAGCCTGGAGAACCTGATACTGACTGGTCAGATAGAAGGAAGGAGAGACAGAGGAAGGCAGCGGATAACATATTTGCAGGGCCTGATCAGGTGGATTACGGAACGGGGGTTACCAGGAGCAACAGGAGCAAACATACTAAGAGCCACTAGGGATAGGGAGACGTGGAGAGCCATGATCGCCTACGTCCTGAAGGGACAGGGCACATAGAAGAAGAAGAAGGTACGCACATGATACAGTGCTGATTGCAGACACGGAAAGGAAACTACAAAAGCTCCTACAGAAGGTAGCTGAAGAGAGTGACAAGAAAGGACTACAAATAAACTGCAAGAAAAACGAAAAAGAGCAGCCCAAAATGCCAAATACAGGTGTAGGATAATAAAATCAAGCAGGTACGAAAACTTAGATACCTTGTGAAGTGTTCCAACAAAAGACAGAAAGTGCAACACAGAGACCCGAAGACGAATTGACATGGCGAAAGACTCATTGCAGAAGCTAAGTAGAGTATTAAATGACAGGAAAATTTCGCTAGAAACAAAGAAGAGAGTACTGAATTGCTATGTGATGTCAGTTCTTTAATATGGCAGTGAATGCTGGACAATATCATCAGAGATGAAGGAAAAACTTGAAGCAGCTGAAATGCGGTTCTACAAAAGGATGCTGCGAATATCATGGATCGAGCATGTGAGCAATGATGAGGTCTTGGAAATGATGGAAACGAAAAGGAAATTAATATTGAGCAACTGGGACATGCAATGAGGAAGGAGAGCTTGGAGAACCTGATACTAACAGGCTAGATAGAGGGAAGAAGAGACAGGGGAAAATAGCGAGTAACGTACTTGACTGGCCTGAGCAGGTGGATGGAAGAACGGGGTTTGCGTGGTGTAGCAGAAGAAAGCGTGGTAAGAGCTACCAGGGAGAAAGAGAAGTGGAAAGCCATGATCGCGTACGTCCTGAAAGGACAAGGCACATAGAAGAAGAAAGGAGGAGTTTTGACAACAATATAGGCGTATCCCTCAAATAAAAGCTTTCTGTCTCCTCGTTCTGTCTTGACAAACTCCACGATGACGACTTAAAAAGAATATTCTAAAAACAAAATAAAATACACTCGTTGAAAGTTTGAACTTGACAATTGTTAAAGCGTCGACCAATTGCCCTGTCTCTGAATTATCTTTCGGCGAAATGTCTTTCGGAGAATTGCCATTGCAAATAATGATGAATGTGTAACTGAATTAAAATTTTACTTAAGTTTTTGAGGAATACAGTTGATAAATAAAACCAGATATTATCAATGGCTCAACATAATAGATACCAATTCGCACATATTTATCATTACATGTTTTTTAAAATCATCTCACCCTAAGCAATGCAGAACTGCCACTGGTGTGCAAGGGGTTAGAGAATAGGTGAGTGATGAGAAAGAGGAACAAGTTACAGGGTAGTCAGAGTATGAGTAAGAAAAGGATGAGAATACAGGTGTGAAGAGAACTGCATGAGAGTGGAGTGGCAAGGAAGAACATAATACAGGAGTTGTCAGGGAAAGGATGTGAGTGAGGGAGATAAAAGATGGTAATTGACTTTGCATTTAAATATTTGAAGATGGTAGCTTTCAGGGAAGCAAGTATACAGAAGGGAATTCCACAGGCGGGAAGTGCGAGCAAAGAAGCTGATAGAGTAGAAGAGGTGGTTATATAAATTTTGTTAATCGTTTCACCCCAAGCAAGACGGTAACGCCACTGATGCGCAGGGTGCTGCATATGAGAAAAAAATTAGATAGGAGGAGAGTGAAGAGAAAGACGAACCAGCTACAGATGGTGTCAAAGAAGGGAGCAAGAGAAGGATGGGAATACAGGTGTGATGACAGTTGCGAAGGTAGAGAGAAAAGAAATGACATACAGGGTGATGTAGGAAGAACTGGAGTCAATTGGTTAAGAGATGAGTATTGACATTGCCACTTAAATTCCTGGAGGTTGTAGCCGCCAGGAAAGCAAGAATATGAAAGAGAGTTCCACAGGCGGGAAGTGCGAGAAAAGAAGTTGATGGAGTAGAATTTTCAGCTGCATTTGGTTGATCTAACTGTGAATGGGTGGGACCCAGTTGCCAGTCTGGTTGCACGAGTAAACTCATGTGGCAGGGGCACCAGTGACTTAAGTTCGTCGGAGCAGGAGTCATGAAAATATTTGTAGAAGAGACAGAGAGAAGTTCGGGCATTATTCTTCTTCTTTATGTACCATGTCCTTCAGGGCGTATGCGATTATGGATTTCTACTTGTTTCTATCACCTGTTGCTCTTAAAATCTTTACCCTTGGTATATCTCTCAGATCCATCCACCTGCTCAAGCCCATCAAGTAGGTCTCGCGCTGCTTCCCTCGTCTTTACCTCCCTCTATTCGTCCCGTGAGCATCACGTTCACCAAGCCTCTCTTCCATGTGCCCAAAACCTTTTTTCATGCAAAGTATAAGTTTACTTTTCGTTTGCATTCTCTCCAAAACACTATCGTTACTCGCATGTTCTGTTCATGATATCCTCAGCATTCTTCTGTAGAACCAAATTTTATACCGCTTCAAGTTTTTCCTTCACCTTTCATTCGCTGCTATACAGAAGGATAAATATCGCATAATAGTCCAGTGCTCTTTTCTTTGTCTTCAGCAAAATCTTCCTGTCTCCCAAAACTTTGCTCAGCCTTTGAAATGCGTCTTTGGCCATGAAGGCATGGCCAATGACGCCACTCTGTCTATAGATTTCAGTATCGCGCTTTCCATCCTCTGTTAGAATGCTTCCCCAGATATTTAAACTTTTGTACCTGTTTGTGTCCCTGAGAGGTAGTTGTCATTTTGGAAAACTCTTTTTGCTGAGAACCATGAATTCAGTTTTCTTGAGTTTTATGCTTATCCCTTTCCCCTCACTTTTCATTGTTTCCTGCCGTAGGAGGGTCTTGTATTTTTCTGTGTCTGAGGCAGTGTATCATCTGCGTACCTTATATTGTTCAGATCGTGGCCGCCAGTGAGGAATCCTGGGAGGGCCTAACTTTCTGTTATGGTGAAACACACCTATTCCTCAGATAATGGACTCTCCCTCCTGTATTAATATGAGGAAGTTCTTGGGAGTTCTTAGAAGTTCTAGAGAGTTTCTTTAGAGTTCTTTTAGAGTTCAGTAGAACTACTGGTTTGTTCCAGTTTGGACATAGTTGGACTAAGGCAGTTGATATTAGTTGGCAGTTAACCGAATACTAAGGAGTCAGCTTTCAGTGGAAGATTACCAACTTCCTAACGTTTTGGGTACGTTAATTCGATTAGAAACCGACATAGCCCGATTATGACCTTCAGTGCGAAAACTACTCCACAACACTTTCTCAAAATAGTCTCACTGTACTAGCTGAATAGATCCGGTAAGAAAACACATCTTTGTCTTACATCTTTTTCTATTTTCGTTTATGGGCTGAATTCATTTGCTGTGCTTATGCAGTCGGCTTGCTGCCAGTATCGATTTTTGATAACTCTAACGTCTTTCCCAGATATATCTAGGTTGTTGAGAATCTCTTAACAAGTATTTCTGGCGTAGTTTGTCGAACGCCTTTGCATAATCTATAAAACACAGGTATACATCCTTCTGTATTTGTATTTCTCTTTCTAATAACATTCTGAGCATGAATATCGCGTTCATTGTTCTGTTGTCTTTGACAAACCCGCACTGTTCTTGTGCTATCTCTGGGCATACAGGTGTGATGATAGTTGCAAAGGTGGAGAGAAAGGAAAGGATATACAGAGCGGTGTGGAAAGAACTAGGGTCAAGTAGTTAAGAGATGAGTATTGACCTTGCATTTAAATTCCTGGAGGTTGTAGACGTCAGGAAAGCAAGAATAAGGAAGCGAGTTCCACGGGCGGGAAGTACGAGAAAAGAAGCTGATGGAGTAGAATTGTCGTCTGCATTTGGTTGATCTAACTTTGAATGGGTGAGACCCAGATGCAGCTGCTGCGCACTCATTTCATCAGAATCCGGAAGATGAGTTTTGTTCCGTGGCTCATCAAGCTTGGAGTTCAAATTCCTTTGCGCCTGGCTTCTTAGGTAGTGCTATAAAAATTGATCTGCTTAGGTCTTCTGCTCTATTGTCGCCGTGGTATATTTCCTGAAATCCTGTGTATGTCGAATTCGTATTTTTAAAGTTATTTCATCCGTTTCTAATAAGAGTATGTCTGATTGTGATTAAATAAATTAGTGATTTCTCCAATGTTCAGCACTTTTATAAGGATTACTAAACTTTTTTAAATAAAAAAATAATGTGTTTGTCGATAATATAATTTGAAAGTCATTATTAATGAGTGTTTTATGTTACTCAGTTCCTTATAGAAAATTGTTTTTAAAGGAGATATTAATTCAGATGTAATATTTTTTTGATAAACGCTACATTCTATCGATAGAGGCATATTCTATTAACATTCTGAGCATGAATATCGAGTTCCTTGTTCCGGCGTCTTTGAAAAACCCGTACTGTTCTTGTGCTATCTTTGGGCCTATTAAGAGAACACGTGTTTGTGACAGACAATTTTATGAAGATCATTCAACTATAACACTTAGAGTCAATGAGGATATGCAGAAAGAGGATTTAATGTTCAGTCAGTGCCATACGGGATACTTGTGTGATCATGTCTCTTTCGAGGTATGTGACTAGGCAGAAGATTTTACAGGAGTAGGCTGCCATTTCTATCTGCGGTAGACCAGTTGGCGGTCAAAGCTATAGAACACAATCTGTCCAGGTATTCAACCCATAGCTGGAAGGATAGGAGTTGGATTAATACCTTTCCCAAGGGTATTTTCACGTAACTGAATGCAACAGCGATATGCATTTGTTATGCTTCCAATGGGTGAAAATGTGGTTTTGTGAAGAAAAATATAAGGATGTAAGGAGAAGATAACTCTTAAGAAAACTTTATCAATTCAATTACAAGTCGAAGGGGGAGCGAAGACGCTGGATGCGTAATGTTAAAATAAGGGCGTTGGAAAACTATCCCGCTCCCATTAGTGCCATGGCCGAAACTCCCCGTACTCAAAATGCCCTTCTTCCAAAAAAAAGGAATGCGACTAAAAAAACATTTTTCACTACTCCGGTTCAAAGGGATCAGTCAGTCAGTTAAGTTCCATACGTGATACACGCTTGGGTGATCATGTCTCGAAAGAGAAATGACTGGGCAGAAGGTTATCCCACAGTAGGTTGCCATTATTTCTTGTGGTAGACTGGTTGCCAGCCAAGGCTATAGAACCCAGTCTGTCCTATTATTTAACCCATAACTGAAGGGAAGAGACGGATTAATACCTTTCCCAAGGGTATTTGTGCGTAAGTGAATTCAAGAAATTCAACTGGAATTCGAACTCAATCCACTGCACCACAACGTAATGGGGGAGACTTTTCTTAAATATTTTCGTTAGGGACAACTGCGCTATAACATCATTACAACACACTGCACATCCATACCGACTTGCAAACTAGCTTTTGTTTTATTATTTTTGTTATGTCCGACCAGCAGTTTAGTTTTGGGACGGAGGGTTAATTAAGCCTCCATCCCAATACTAAACTGCTGGTCGGGCATAAGAAAAATAATAATTCTAAAAAAATAAATCTGAATTCCTCAGTTCACTCAACCCACCTCACTTTAATTCTGGTTCGGACAATTAATCAAAGTCCTAACAAAAGACTGAAATTTCAATTCAGGACAAAAATTGAGTTCTTTAATTCACAAACTCCGCCGTACATCAATTAATTTGAGGTCTTCAAATCACAAACTGGAGAACCTCAATTGAGTTGAGGTCTTCAAATCAAAAACTCTGGGAAACTTCAATTGAGTTGAGGTCTCAAAAATCACAAACTCCATGGAACTTCAGTTGACTTGAGATCTTAAAACCACAAGCTCTACCGAACTTCAGTTGAGTTGAGGTCTTAAAAACACAAACTCTCTGGAACTTCAAAATCTTACGTCTCAATTTAACTCTGATTCCTTGGCATTTTGCTGTTTATTTCTATATTTTATTAATATTTAACACGTTACTCAATAAATCCCGGACCTAACTAATAAAACAAAAAAGTTTTAAACAAAATTCGCCTTTATTTATCAACATAGTCTCCTTCTAGGGTGATACACTAATTCCGATGCTTCTCTAACAATTTGATGCCTTTTTTGCAACATGATTCGTCTTTGGCCTCAAAATACACCTCGGTTTCCGATATCACTTTTTCATTGGAGCCAAATCTCTTTCCCGGGAGCATTCTCTTAAGGTCTTTAAAGAGTCAGTAGTCGCTGGAGGTCAGATCTACAGCATAGGGTGGATGCTGAAGTAATTTGAATTGCAATTCATATAGTTTTGCCATCGGTGCTATCTAATTTTGCCATCGGCGTGTTGTCTTGGTGAAAGATCAGATTTTCTTCTTCATTTGTGGCCGTCTTTTGGCGATTTCTTCCTTCAAACGCACCAATAATGCTATATCATATTCGCTGTTGATGGCTATTCCTTTCTCAAGGTAATCGATGAACAAAATAAATATCGAGGCCAAAGCCTTGCTTGCTGATGTTTGCGTCTTTGGTTGCTTTGGACGGCTTTCACCTGCTGTTGTCCACTCAGCTGACTGCCGATTTGACTTTGAAGTGAAGTGGTGGATCCATGTTTCATCCATTGTCGCATATTTATACAAAAACACATTGAAACAGTTGCAAACGACGCTTTGAATCGTCGACGCGATGCTGTTTTTGATCGACTGTGTACAAACGCGGCACTCATTTTGAACACAGTTTTCTCACTGAAAAATATCCATGCAAAAAGGTGAATACACTGCCTTCTGATATGTTCAACTCATCTGCTATCTCACGCAACTTCAATTTACGATCGGCCAAAACAAGTTTAGTTTTGTTTTTGGGATGTGTTCCGAGACAACTACCCATTTTGAACGATCTGAGCGTTCAGCATCATTTGTGTGCATACGACTGCGTTTAATGTCAGCATACCACACCTTAACCGTTGTTTCTGACGGAGTAGAGTCCGAATAACTCTTATCAAGCCATTGCTTTGCTTGAAGTGTATTTTCAACACACGAAGTTGAGATTTTACCATTGTTTTGAAAATTTGCAACCGTAGTTTCACTTAAATAATTGTAATTTGTAAACTAATAATCCGATTGGGATGAAATTTTGTCTCGTGTCATTTGAAGGTTAGTAATTCATAAAAAATGTATGAATGTTTTCTTCGTGGCGCCATCTATGTCATGCCCTGGATTTATTAAGTGATGTGCTAGTATTGTAACATTAATGACATAATTACATTGTAATTTTTTCTGTCTGTTTTAAAAGTAAGTTATTTTTTGCTAAAATGAAAAAATCGTCAGTGTCTGTGACGTATGCGATTGGTTTATTCAATCAAAACACATTCTGGAGACTCACCTGTCGTAATTCCACCCAAAAGATTCATTTTATAATGTTTTTTAAATATTTTTTGTATAAAATTTTGAACATGACACTTTAACTATTTAATAATTCTTATACAAATATAAAGAAAAAAACTTTTATATCATTTTTTATGCAAATACATTTGTTATACACATTTTTATAAAAGAAACCTCTGGTATATATTTTTTTAAAGAGAGATAATGTGCGTTGTGGTGCAGTGGATATCGGCTCGGAACGAGAAATCGGAGAGCCGAGTTCGAATTCCAGTTGAATTCATTGCATTCACTTAGGCGCCAATACCCTTGGGAAAGGTATTATCCGTCTCTTTTTTCCAGTTATGGGTTAAATAACAGGACATATTAGGTTCTATAGCCTTGGCTGGCAACCAATCTACCGAAGAAAGCAATGGCAACCTACTGCGGGATAATCTTCTGCCCCGTCTTTCGAGACAAGATCGCCCAAGCGTGTATCACGTATGGCACTTAACTGACTGAATGATATATTAATGTAATTTTACTTCATATTTTAAAGAATAAAATTGATAAACAAAAGCAGAATTTATTAATGAATCAACCTAATGGCTACTGAATCATATATGTTTATTGTTCCTTGTAAGCATTATGAGACCCGGGTAATTTTTATAGCTATCCCAACTCATTTATAGTTTCAGTACAATTTATTACTATAAAATAATGCTGTTGGTTTTGTCGCTATTTTCAGTACATTTATAATGTTTAGAAATCTTCCTTAAATAAAACTTCATTTTAGATTGTCTGTTCCAAAAATATAAGGCTTCCGGCCTATCACGTTGAATAAACCGGTTCTCGCTCGATCACCGAAGTTAAGCAACGTTGTGCCTGGTCAGTACTTAGATATGTGACTGCTTGGGAATACCAGGTGCTGTAAGCGTTTAGTGACGGATGTGCGTGCTTACGGTATATCACATTGACTACACCGGTTCTCGCTCGAACACCGAAGTTAAGCAACGTTGAGCCTGGTCAGTACTTAGATGGGTGATCGCTTGGGAATACCAGGTAAGCGTGTAGTGACGGATGTGCGTGCTTACGGCCATATCACGTTGAATAAACCGGTTCCGGCTCGATCGCCGAAGTTAAGCAACGTTGAGCCTGGTCAGTACTTAGATGGGTGACTGCTTGGGAATACCAGGTGCTGTAAGCGTGTAGTGACAGGTGTGCGTTGTGGTGCACTAGATATCGGCTCGGAAAGAGAAATCGGTGAGCCGAGCTCGAATTCCAGTTGAATACCCTGCAATCACTTAAGCACTGGTACCCTTGGGAAAGGTATTAATCCGTCCCTTCCCTCCAGTTATGGGTGAGATAACAATGGTAGGACTTGGGGACCCTGCCCTTAAAAATGAATCTTGAACAAACAAATAAAAAAAAACGATTTTCAGCATTAAATGACCTAATGAAGTCATATGCTGGTTAAATCAACCAACCAACCAAAAATATAAATGATTTTATTGGTCTCTTTTACTTAATGTGGTTACATTCTGAAATGTTAAATATTTGTGTATAATTTGTTTTGTTCATCATTTTTATTCACAAGTCATTAAAGTACCATACATGATACACGCTTTGGCGATCATGTCACTTTCGAGACATGACTGACTGGGCAGATTTTCTCGCGGTAGGTTGCCATTACTTTTTGCGGTAGACTGGCTGCCAACCAAGGCTACAGAAGCCAATATGTTCTGCTATTTAACCTATAGCTGGAGAGAGAAGAGATGGATTAATACCTTTCCCAAGGGTATTTGCGCGTAAGTAAATGCAACGAATTCATTAGGAATTCGAACTCGACTCTCCGATTTCTCGTTCTGTGCCAATATCCACTGCACGACCTGTCATACTGTAGCAGTTCTGTAATTGTAATTTTTATGTTTTTGTTATAAATTTTGCCTTTTTCGAAATAAGGTCAAGTGAATCTTTCGGAGTGAATACTGGTTGGATATCCTACATACAAGTAAGGGCTGAAAAGTTCATAGGATACAAATATCCTACATACAAGTAAGGGCTGAAAAGTTCATAGGATACAAATATCCTACATACAAGTAAGGGCTGAAAAGTTCATAGGATACAAATATCCTACATACAAGTAAGGGCTGAAAAGTTCATAGGATACAAATATCCTACATACAAGTAAGGGCTGAAAAGTTCATAGGATACAAATGTCCTACATACAAGTAAGGACTGAAAAGTTCATAGGATACAAATATCCTACATACAAGTAAGGGCTGAAAAGTTCATAGGATACAAATATCCTACATACAAGTAAGGACTGAAAAGTTCATAGGATACAAATATCCTCCATACAAGTAAGGGCTGAAAAGTTCATAGGATACAAAGTTTGGAGGATCTCTTAAGGGCCAAGGATTTCAGTTCGCCCGAACATCTGCCATGAAAATAGTGATAGAGTAGTGAGAGAGCGGCATGGTTTTGATTGTGGCAAAGGAGATGTAGGGGGAAAAATTCACCACCCATTAGGCCTCTGTCAGTGCCTGAAAGTAAGGAATGGAAAGCTCCAGTTCCCTAGCGCTTTAGACTTTCCTATAAAGCTAAATTAGTTACGTTTTTGGTAATGGTAATATTAACCGTCTCTTCATAAGGAAACATTTGGCATGCATTGACCAAGCAGCCAATGCTACAGTCAGTTGAAATTTATAAAATCTTTCTCTTAAAACAATTTTTCAAGAGAATAGGTTAAAGAAAATGGAGACTCCCGCTAATCGTTCATTTATGAATAATGTTATACTTACTATTCTTTCTTTAAATTTTTACCGAGAAAACAAATAATGATTTTAGATCTTATGCATATTTTCAGTCTTTTCTTCTTCTTCTTCTTCTTCTTCTTCTTATTATTATTATTATTATTATTATTATTATTATTATTATTATTATGTCATTTTTCATCATATTTCGATTTCTGCTTTGGTCTCACTACCAACCAAGTCTGCGGGGAGACCTAAGGCAGGTAGTGGCGTGTTGTTATGGCTCCATTTCATGTTTTTCTATCTTCCCTATCATCTCCAGCATTACATAGATAAAGTTTTCCTTAGTGTGTGGGCTGTACTTAATAAGACAATTTTTTGTATATCTCTTAAGCTGGGGTTTCCAGGGATTCTTTCAATGTGTTGTTTTGTTCCATTTTTTATCATTCCAAGTGCACCTACTTTCACTGGCACAACTCTTGTTTTCAATTTCCACATTTTTTCTATTTCAATTTCCAGGTCTTTATATTTTGACAGTTTTTCAAATTCCTTGATTGCTATGTTACAATCCGCTGGACAAGCCATATCAATTAATAGACAAGTTTTCTCCTTCTGGTTTTTAACAATAATGTCTGGCCTGTTTGCTTCAATTTTTCTGTCTGTGTGGATGGTGTAATCCCATAGAATGGTTACATCTTCTATTTCTGTAACCGGTGCTGGGTGATGTTCATACCAGTGTTTGCCTACAGCTTTTCCATAATGTTTGCATATTGCCCAATGTAAATATTGCCCAACTCTATCGTGGCGATTTTTATATTCATATTATTATTTCTTTTTATTTTGGTCATATATTCATTTCTTTCCGGGTCCGAAAATGAGATTTAGGATCAGAAATGGCGACATTACATTTTCACTGAACTTTTTTGTAAAAAGGAAAAAAAAAATCCTAAGATGTTATATATAAATAGAGCCCTTCGTAAAGTACTACTTTTAAGAACAATTTTTGTATTTCTTTAAGTCATGGGCTACCAGGAATTCCTTCAATGTGACTATCGGTTGGTTTTCCAATCAATCCAAGGGCTCAAACCACAATCGGAATTATTGATGTCTTCAAGTGCTTCACTGTTTTAGATTTCTACTGCGAGATCCTTGTATTTTGATAGTTTTTTTTTTTTAAGATTTTCAAAGATACATTACAATGTTCAGGAAGTGCAATGTCAATAAGAAAGCTGGTTCTGTTTTTGTGGGCATTGATCACAGTGTCTGGGCGATTAGCTTCGTTTGTTCTGGCTGTGTGTATTATACATTCCCATAAAATTGTTACAGGTCCTACCTCTGTGGCCGAGTCTGGGTGGTCTTCATACCAGTTTCCTTTCCGTAAAAGTTACAGATTTTTCACTGCAGATGTTGGTCCACTTTGTCATGCTGAGTTTTACATTCAGTGGGTGCTAGTACCGTGCAATCTGATACAAGATGGTCAATCATTTTTGGATATATATCACAAAGTATCTGCATTTCGGATTGGTAATTTCTAGTTGGATGTGCTTAGATGTGCGCTGTGGTGCAGAGAATATCAGTTCGGAACGAGAAATCGGGGAGCTGAGTTCGAATACCAGTTGAATTCCTTGCATTCACTTACGCGCAAATACTCTTGGGAAAGGTATTAATCCGTCTCTTTCTTCCAGTTATGGGTTAAATAACAGGACAGATTGGGTTCTATAGTCTTGGCTGGCAACCAATCTACCGCAGAAAGTAATGGCAACCTACTGCGGGATAATCTTCTGCCCAGTCAGTCGTGTCTCTTTCAAGACATGATCGCCCAAGCGTGTATCACGTATGGACTTAACTGAATGACTGAATTTCTAGTTAGCAAGCATTCATCCTCTGCAGAAAGTTTTTTAACCCTGCATTGCACTGATGGCTATGGGGTTTGTCTACATCAGCTTGTTTCTCATGGACAAAGTTTTGACTGTGGAGAGTTTATCTTGCCATTGTTGGTTGGTTGTTTTGTTTTTATGGCAAATCAACCTCAGCGGGTCATTTATTGCCAACTAAACTTTTATTTATTTATTGCTGATAATACCTTTTTCTTTCAACAATTTATTGTTTTTTTTTATATAAATTTTGTGTCTAGTAATACGTTTTTCTTTTCGAATATCAAGATTCATTGGGATTTTTTAAGGGCAGGGACCCCAAGTCCTACCATTGTTATTTAACCCATAACTGGAGGGAAGGGACAGATTAATACCTTTTCCAAGGGTACCAGTGCTTACGAGAATGCAGGATATTCAACTGGATTTCGAACTCGGTTCACTGATTTCTTTTTCCGAGCCGGAATTCCACTGCACCACAACGCACATCCGTCACTATACGCTTACAACACCTGGTATTCCCAAGCGGTCACCCATCTAAGTACTAATCAGGCTCAACGTTGCTTAACTTCGGTGATCGAACGAGAACCGGTGTATTCAACGTTCTGGGCCGTAAGCCATCTTGCCATTGACTCTGCATTTGGTCAGTTGCATTTGTTTCCTTTTTTAGGTTATTTGCCACTTCAGTAGGTGTATTTCGGCTAAATTGCACTTTTTCTAACTCTTGAAATTGTTTATGATCTTCATTTTTAATCATTTCACCCCAAGCAAGGAATTACTGGGTACTATAAAATATAAGAAAAACATTTATTAAGTAGAGAGGACAATACAAAAACTAAGAAAACACAAGATAATAATTGATATTGCATTTAAATTTTTGAAGGTCAAAGTTGACGGAAGCAAGAATCTGGTAGAAAGTACCACAAGTGAGAAGCACGATTGAAGAAACTCCTGGCATAGAACATACATCTAGCCATTTCAACTTTAAGATGACTAAACCTAGTCGTCAATCTAGCACTGTGCTTAATTTAATAAAGTTCAGGTACCTTATAGTAAAGTTCATCAGAACAATTGCCATGAATGGATTTATAGAAAAGAAACAGAGAAGCTACGTTGTGGCGGTGGGAAAATCCCTGGAGACGAGATGGCATGTCAGGACCAGTAATATTGCATATTCTTCTTTTGATTTTATCAAGAATTTCTAAATACGTAGCAGGATCAACAAACTATATGTTAGAGCAAAATTCAAGCAAGGTAGTCTTATAAATATGAAAAATATATTCTGCCGAAAAAGGAATGCCTAACAAAACAGTGAACCCATTTTCCTAGCTACAAACTTGTCCATTGACTCAGTATAATCTTTTTACGTCATGTCGCTAGAAAAAGTTACTCCGAGAAAGATATTTATTTATTTGTTTTTGCATATATTTTGGAAAAGACAAATATTTGAGATTTTCATATATTTTCGCGTGTAGTTTTTTGGTGCTTGTTGTTTTGTTTTTTATTATTTAGTTTGTGAATATAAGACCAACATGTTTTCTTATTTGGTAATACTTTGTTTCATTTTCTACTGATCTTTAAAAGTTTATCGCTGCTTTTTGCATGAAAATCTCTGTCTTGAAAGCCACTCAAGGCAGACTTTCCACACGCACAATTCTTTTAAAATGTAATACCCTCCTACCCCACCTTATTCATTTAATTTGTTGTTGTTGGTTTTTTAATTTTTAGTCATATCGTCTCTTTGTCCATGTGTGGTTGTTTGTAGGTTTGTATGTGTGTGTTCATGTCTTCTCCTCATATAATATCTGAATAACATTATAACAATCTAAACCTAATGATTTGTTAAACTTAGAATTTAAAATTCGCAATAAAAATAAAGTGAATCTAATAGGCGATTAATAATGCTGATATTAATTTAATCAAATTTAATATTAATGCCCCAAAACTTGTTTTTAAAGTCTGTTCTCATATTCTTCAAATTAGAAATTACTTTATTTTCATTGGTCCACACTGTCTATGTCACAATGCCTCCCTGATTAAGGGGGTTGGGCTAGTTTGTAAACTTTTAAAACTCTTCAGCTTGAAATAAACTTCAACACTTGATAAGACACAGCTAGTGTCGAAACAATATAACTACTTTGTAGTGTTATTATAACATATTTATGTTATAATTTATATATATATAAAATCATTTAATCCCAAGCAAGGCATTCCACTGCCACTATTGCGCAGGGGGTTACATAGGGGAAGGTGGTGAGAAAGAGTAGTTAGATATAGGAAACGTCAGAAGGAGGGTGATAGACGAGTAAGGATGTAGATGGGAAGAGTGTTTGAGAGAATGGATGCGTGTTAGTGTGTTAGGAGGTGTCTATTGACCTTACATTTAAACTCCTGGAAATTGTAGCTGTCGGGGAAGCAAGTATGTGAAAGGGAATTCCATATTCAGGAAGTGCGAGAAAAGAAGCTGTTGGAGTAGAAATTGCGGTTACATTTTATCGGTTTCACTGTAAAAGGGTGGGGCCTAGTATCTCGTGCAAATTCGTATCTAGGGGGCACCAGTGATCTAAGTTCATCAGAGCAGAAGCCGTGAAAGTATTTATAGAAGAGGCACAGGGAAGCCACGTCACCCCGGCGAGAGAGTGACTGCAGGCGGTCTGCCAAGTCGGTATCGATCACATTACAGATTCTCGGTTGTATTTTGTCAAGAACCCCGAGAAGAATAGCAGGGTTATCCGACCAGATGTGACAGCAGTATTCAATACACGGGCGGATGGTAGATTTATATATGTGCAGGATAGATTCAGACGAGAAAAACTTCCGGGCCCTGCAGAGAGAACCGACTTTCATAGCAGCGGATTTAGCAATGGATTCGATATAGTCTTTCCACTTGAGGTCCTCTGAGATCGTGAGGCCAAGGAGGTGTAGTTTTTTACTCTCTGGGAGGCAGGCCTGTTCCATGCTAATGGGAGGTAGGTGCGATTGTCTCTGATGGTTAATTGATAGCAGCTTCGTTTTAGAAGCATTAAAATTTTCGAGCCATTTCTTACTCCAGTCCACTACGGATTGGAGGTCCTTTTCAAGCTCGGCAGCGAGGTTCGCCTTGTCGCCGACACCAGATTTTTGATCGAGGCGTTAGTAAACTGCAGTGTCATCGGCGTACATGCCTACCTGGGATCTTATGGCATCGAGGAGATCATTAATGTAGATCAGGAAGAGCTAAGGCCTAGGATAGAGCCTTCAAGGACACCCGCGTTCGTATGGTAGTTCTGGGAGGCATGTCCGTTTAATACCACCGTCAGAGTGTGGTTAGAGAGGAAAGACTGGATTAGGTCAAACAAATGTCCAGTTATACCATAGTTCCGCATGTTTGCGTAGAAGGTCAGCGTATCGGACTCTGTTGAACGCTTTAGAGATATCTAAGGCAACGGTTAGGGCTTCGCCATTCTTGTCGAGAGCCTGGTATATGTATTCGGTAATGGTCGTTATACTAACGACCATTACCGAGTACATATATCAGCAGTAGACCTGGTGAAAGAACTCGTCTAAGTAGCAATTTCTTCTTAACGGAAAAAGAAGGGAATGCTGAAGAGAAATTTTTTATCTCCTTGATTGTTGTAGGGATTGAATAAAAATACGAAAAAATAAATAAATAAAATAAAAATACAAAATAAAATAAAAACTACGAATTAAAATAAAAATACAAAATTTTAAAAAAGTACAAAATAAAATAAGTATAAAAATCTCCCAGGTGTTCTCTGACAGGAACGAATTTACCCATGTGCTAAAAAAGTGAGGCTTCCTGGCGCCAAAAATAAACTCTAGCTCTTTTTCTGTTGGACTTTGACTGGTAAAGACGTGCCGACTGTTCGGGAAGGAATTTCCCCAACAAGAGATCGTTGGAATCAAAAAATAAAACCAGTGTCCAAACTGTCCCTCTAGTGTCTCTGTATCTTTCCTTTTCTCTTTGCTTATTTATTTCAGCGACGAAAGCTATTCAACAAGTCTTGGATGTTTAGGTGAAAGAACCAACCCAGCAGTATAAGCCATAACTTCCATATTCTTCTCTTTCTCCTATTCTTTCTCTGAGACCCATGTGCCTTTTTTTTCCGCTTTCCTCTCATGTAAATCCCTGCACGCCAGTGGTAGTTCTGCCCGGCTTGGAGTGAAAAACTATATATATATATATATATATATAAAAAGAAAAACCTCGAAAAAAAAAATCTTAAAATCTAAAAGACTTCCAGGCTTTTAACCCTAGAACATTAACCATCAATTAAAGTTATACCACTGCTAACCATGGGTAATCATACCCGATTTTGAAAATATCAAAAAATATTAAATATAAATCCTTATTTAAAGTTAAATATAAATCTTTATTACTTGCAGGCACTTAAAACTTTGTACTCCGAGTTAAAATTAAAACATTATTTAGGTAAGAAAATCAGGTACTGAAAATGGTAATTAAAATTAGGAAAATTTGCGCTGTGTACTATATAGGCATGGTTAGTATTCTAGGGTTAATAACGTGCAAGGGGTTGATAAACCCTAGAAAACGAATCAGTCAATTGTTCGAAAGTCAAAACAACGAACACGTCACTGTTTCTGTAGCTGATAACGAGTGGATCCAAAGATTTTTGAGAATAGCCAAATAACTGTGATTGCCCAGAGAAATGCGAAATAACCAAGTGAAGCTATGAGTGAATAACATGAGGAATAACATGAGGAATAACATGAGGAATAACATGAGTGAATAACATGAGGAATAACATGAGGAATAACATGAGTGAATAACATGAGGAATAACATGAGTGAATAACATGAGGAATAGCATGAGGAATAACATGAGTGAATAACATGAGGAATAACATGAGGAATAACATGAGTGAATAACATGAGGAATAACATGAGGAATAACATGAGTGAATAACATGAGGAATAGCATGAGGAATAACATGAGGAATAACATGAGGAATAACATGAGGAATAACATGAGGAATAGCATGAGGAATAACATGAG
>JBBBDQ010001204.1:682500-740000 GCA_037127315.1 Ascarosepion bandense
TCGCTTCCCACTTTTTATCTCTATCTATCTACATAAAGAGTCAAGGTATGCAATATTTATGGGGTAAAAGTTCTCAATATACAGTATTTAGCGGTGTTGATCTCTACGTCCACATAGTTTCTATCTACTTCTCTCTCTCTCTCTCTCTCTCTCTATATATATATATATATATATATATATATATATATAGGCAGCAATCTCTCTTTTATGAAGGTTTCATTAAAATGACAGACGTTTTATTATGCTTAAGTTTTTATATGATTTTTCATCTGTTCTTATGATTTTTTTTTTGTGGACGTCAGTCAGTCAGTTAAGTGCCATACGTGATACACGCTTCGGCGATCATGTCTCGAAAGAGACATGACTGACTGGGCAGAAGATTATTCCGCAGTAGGTTGCCATTGCTTTCTGCGGTAGACTGGTTGCCGACCAAGGCTATAGAACCCAATCTGTCCTATTATTTAACCCATAACTGGAAGGAAGAGACGGATTAATACCTTTCCCAAGGGTATTTGCGCGTAAGTGAATACAATGGATTCAACTGGAATTCGAACTCGCTTCCCCGATTTCTCGTTCCGGCGCCACAACGCACATCCACATTTGTGGACGTAAATTATATAAAACTTGTCCAACTGTTTTATTTAAAAGAGCGCTCTCGGCTATACTTTTAGATATTTTCGAGGAGGAATGTTATTTTATGTTTAACAGAATGCATGTCCTGTTATGTATGTTTGTAGAGTAGCATGAATATGTTATGTACCGAGCACGATAAGCATGTTGTTCGCGTGTTCGTAATAATATCAGCAACGAACAATTTTTATTGTTAAAAAAAAAACCTAACATTCGATAATGATTTTTTTAAATTTTTTTTATTTATCAATAATGCCTCCATAATTTTTAGTATGTTTTTGCATGTGGATGATGCTATGATATTTGTGTTATCAACAAGTATGTTACAGATAGGGTTTGGTAGGTCTTCATGTATGTATAAATAAGATCGAAATAGGCTCTGAATTCCGTAGATAACATATAGCACTAATCCACATTATACATAACACCCCTTAGATTCCGTTACGCACAAAATAACATTTATCATTGTGTGTTGGGCTTTTTGATGTTATTAATAAGCCCTCCATTTTAGTCTTTGTGTTGTCAACAAGTATGTTCCGAATAGGGTTTGGTAGGTCTCTATGTGTGTTTAAATGAGATCAAACGGAGCACTGTTCTGAGAGATGCAACGTGAGTCTTCGAGTCAGTTTCGTAGTTGTACGAACGATATAATTATTTGTGAAATTAGGTGGTTCATGAACACAGTTCTTCAAAGGACATGTAAATTCGTAAATAATATTGGTTCGTTGTAGTTTGGATCTTGCGGGTGAATTGTTATTTTTGATGATGAGGTTAGCCGCTTTAAATTTTGTATAATCATGCTAACAACGTGCTTACCGTGTTCAGTACATAACATACCACTCTAGAAACATACATAACGCCGCTTACATTCTGTTACACGTAAAATAACATCGATCCTCGATAATGGTTACAAGTATAACCGTTTTTTTTTTGGGCGTGTGGATGATGCTATGATATTTGTGTTATCAAGAACTATGTTACGGATAGGGTTTGGTAGGTCCCCGTGTGTGTTTAAATGAAATCGAATTAAGCTCCGTTCAGAGAGATTCAGCGTGAGTCTTCGAGTCATTTTCGAGTTATATATATATATATATATATATATATATATATATACTATTTACGCTCTCACACCCTGATTGAGCACTCTGGAAGAATGGTAAACTTTGAAAAACAATAGCTACTCTAGCAAATACGCATCGCTCATTCAATAATGAACACTCTCAGCTATTGGGCGTGTACAATGATAATATATACGCTAAAAAGTCTACCTTCTTCTGCTGAGCTATAGCTCAGAGATAGAATCGCCGACTGTCGCCAATTCGGTCTGGTTTCAATCCGGGGTTAAAAGCAATCGGAGTCTAACCGTACTGATGAGGTGTGATACAGCGAAACAGATATGTCTGCAGATGCCTATATATATATATATATATATGTGTGTGTGTGTGTGTGTATATATATATATATATATATATATATATATATATATATGAAACGCATCGTTTATTCAGTAAGGAATTAGAACACTCTCACTACTGGTGTATGAATACATGTATATCACACGCTAAAATAGAATAGCCGACTGACGCCAATTCGGTCGGGTTTCAATCCTGGGTAAAAAGTAATCGGATGTCTAACTGAACTGATGAGCAGTAAACAGATCTGTCTACGGATGACTATGTATATAGATTAAGTAAAGAACAAGTAGGAAAGAAGTGTCTTTAATCTAACATGTTTCACTTTAACAAGCTTCTTCAGAGATTCATTAAAGACGAATGATTTAAAAACAGTATGATTAAAGACAGTATGTTGATTGAGGTATGGTTTCGTTGGTCAGATACCTGTCACGTGTGATAAAGCAATGGATGAATATTAAATGGAGATGAAAAAAAAATTATGTCTCTTTAAGTGTGTGTGCCAACATTAGATATTTATTATGGATTTTTAAATCATTCGTCTTTAATGAATCTCTGAAGAAGCTTGTTAAAGTGAAACATGTTAGATTAAAGACACTTCTTTCCTACTTGTTCTTTACTTATTCTATTCATCTTGTCGGATTCAGATACATTTATTCAACTCATATATACACATATATATATATATATATATATATATATATATATAGATAGATAGATAGATAGATAGATAGATAGATAGATATTTCTCACCAAATACACTGAGAATATGTGCACACACATATTAAGATCCTCTGGCTGTATACCAAGCACCACCTATAATACCTTTATATATATATATATATATATTGCAAATCTATTTTATTTTGGCAAATACAAACACAAATACATTCATATGTATATACACAAGTACCCATGCATTTTATTCCTTACATCGTATGTCGATATATGCGAAGTGGTGTAGCCCTGCCTTTTTGACCATCTCCCCGTCTGTCCCACGGAGAAACGACCCGCTGGTCACGCACCGTCCTTGTACAATGTTCTCGTTACATGCTTAGCGGTCGTGCCGTGGTCTTTCCCTTAATTTATCTCGTTCAAACGGCTTGTGTGCCAACCGCCAATCGTTTTTCGCGCTCATTTCTCGTCCCGCTTCTTGCAATGAACAGCACCGTTTTCCCATCACCAAAACACAACACTAATTGGCGCCATTGTCCAACTTGATAGACACCAAAAAATCCAACTCCATAGAAAACAAATTCAAAGATAATGATGGTAAATCGATGAGATGTATTCCAGCCTATCTCTCCGTGGGTGTACGCACACGTGCGTATGTGTGTGTGTGTCTGCACCGAGGATGCATTCGATCAAATGTGTATGGAATTATGCGTGTCTCTAAACAGATACGTCAAAGCTTGAATGCAAGTGTTTGTATGTACCCTAAATAAGCTAGTATTAATAAGGAGAATGACACACGCACACATATACATATACGTAAATTCATTTATATATATATATTTCTACCTATCTATGTTCTTATCTATCTATGTATCGAAATATCTGTCTATCATCTCAGTCTATCTATCAATCAATCTATTTATCTATCTCTGTTCATATCTATTCATCTATATATCTTTCTATCTATAATCTTTATATATGTATCTACATATCTATCTATCTATCTATCTATCTATCTATCTATCTATCTATCTATCTATCTATCTATCTATCTACTCTTATCTATCTATCTATCTATCTATCTATCTATCTATCTATCTATCTATCTGAGTCTCTACATTATCTATCTATCTATCTATCTATCTATCTATCTATCTATCTATCTATCTATCTCAGTCTCTACATTATCTATCTATCTATCTATCTATCTGAGTCTCTACATTATCTATCTATCTATCTATCTATCTATCTATCTATCTATCTATCTATCTATCTATCTATCTCAGTCTCTACATTATCTATCTATCTATCTATCTATCTATCTATCTATCTATCTATCTATCTCAGTCTCTACATTATCTATCTATCTATCTATCTATCTATCTATCTATCTATCTATCTATCTCAATCTCTACATTATCTATCTATCTATCTATCTATCTATCTATCTATCTCAATCTCTACATTATCTTATCTATCTATCTATCTATCTATCTATCTATCTATCTATCTATCTATCTATCTCAGTTTCTACATTATCTATCTATCTATCTATCTATCTATCTATCTATGTGGAAAACTGTTGGGAAGTTCAAAGCCAGACTTCTTCTTGAATCTTTTATCCTCTGCCTCCCTTCAGTGAATAACCGATTATGACTCTCCATATCCTTCTATCATGTTTGCCTCTCAGCAGGATTTCCCCCTTTGCTAAGCTCCCACACCCGTTATTTCATATATTCACATAAGCTCGTCAGTTAAGTCACCTGCTGCCTTCACCTATCTCACTTGCCATCAATATTCTCCGTGCGGGTTAAGTTTATCAAGCTCTACCTCCTTATTAGGTGTTCAATTAATTTCAGCTCTCACCTCCTGATTCAGAGTCTATGTGTTCTTTCTGTTGATGTTTTTATATGTTGCTTACTTGCTCTATTCATAGAATTCTCAGTATCCTTCTGCTGTCTATAGTTTATTTTTTTCACTCATCTTTAGGGAGATTGTTCAATATTTACTGCCATATAAGAGGATGGATATCAGATAGCAATCCACCACAGTTTTTTTCCGTTTCTCAGCTCCTTGCCTAGATTTTGGGATGCTACCTTTGCTAGTCCAATACGTTTTCGGATTTGCCCAATGTTAAAACTATTCTCAGATATTTGAACTTCTGCAACCTTTGTTTTCCCTCATGCCGATGACCATACTTTCTGTTTTGAGGACTAGTCCCCCCCCCTTTTTTTTTTGCTTTCTTCTACGAACTTATCTTGGACGTCCTGCAGTTTTCTTTCCGAGATGGTCATCAGGGACGGTGTAATCTGCGTACCTTATATTGTTAACATTACGTCCGCCGATAAAAGCACCTGGTAGGAACGCCAGCACCCTCAGGATGGCGTTGATACAAAAGTTGAATAGATCTGGGGAGAAGACGTATTTTTATTTCACACCTCTTTGTATTTTTGTATCACCCTCAATCTCAGTCAGTTAAGTGCTATACGTGATACACGTTTAGGCGATCATGTCTCGAAAGAGACATGACTGACTGGGAAGAAGATTATCCCGCAATAGATTGCCATTACTTTCTGCAATAGACTGGTTGCCAACCAAGGATATAGAACACAATCTGTCCTATTATTTGACCCATAGCTAGAAGGAGAAGAGATGCATTATATTATTAAGTATTAATTAGTAAGGGATCAGTTTAATACTTCATAACAATATGAAAATGATCCCCCACTTTATGCCTAGTAGAAGCCTTAATCATCTATTCAACTATTATATTCAGTCAGTCAGTTAAGTGCCATACGTGATACACGCTTGGCCGATCATGTCTCGAAAGAGACATGGCTGACTGGACAGAAGATTATCCCGCAGTAGGTTGCCATTGCTTTCTGCCGTAGACTGGTTGCCAGCCAAGGCTATAGAACCCAATCTGTCCTGTTAGTTAACCCATAACTGGAAGGAATAGACGGATTCATACCTTTCCAAAGGGTATTTGCGCGTACGTGAATGCAATGAATTCGGCTTGAATTCGAACTCGGTCCCCCGATTTCTCGTTCCGAGCCGATATCCAACGCACCACAACACACATCCTCTCAATCTACTCTTCCGAAAGACCTAACTATATGGTCATCATCAGAATTATTATTACGGAAATATAACTTCCATTTCTACTCCAACAGCTTCTTTTCTCGCACTTCCCGCCTGTGGAATTCCCTTTCGCATGATTGCTTCCCCGACGGCTACAACCTCCATGAGTTTAAACGTAAGGTCAATAGACACCTCCTAATACACTAACTCGCACCCATTCTCTCCAACACTCTCTATGTACACTATGTACATCCTAACTCGTCTATCACCCTTCTCCTGACATTTCCTATACCCAATCGCTCTATGTGACCCTCTGCTCTATAGTGGCAGTGGAATGCCTTGCTTGGGGTGATATGATTAAAAAAAATATTTTTAACCTAATACAAAGCCTAAGTGCTAATCAAGGTAGACTTTACTAAATGATGTGGTTTACGATATAATATAAAACGTGTGAACTTAGACTTAAAGCGGTTAAGATTATAGTGATCTCGCAAACATCCTAACTGGAGTATATATATATATATATATATATATATATATATATATATATATATATATATATACAGTACTGTGCAAAAGTATTAGAACAAGAACTATTTTATCTTTTATGAGGCATCAAAATAAATTTTAACGTCACCCCTGTCCTAACATCTTTGCACGCTACCGTTAGTGTGCAAAGACGCAAAGACGTATTAGGACAGTGGTGATTTTCCTAAAAACCTTACTGAAATTCAAATATAGGGTGAAAAGCCAAGTAAATTGCTCATAAATATTGATTATTTAAAACTTGGTGTAAAAGAAATGTATTAAAAAGAAGTTATATTTAATCTTTTCTATTTTCTATTAAGCAAGTTATTTTGAAACTACTCTTTTCAATATCTATAGGATATTTTGGGTATAAAAAATTGATAAATCTAATGTTACTTCGCAAGACACAATTTGGGAACAAATACAAGCTACTTGGCAGGAAATACCATTAAATACACTGAAGAAGCTTGTGATGTCAATGTCTGACAGAATGAAGGCTGTGCTCAAAGCAAAAGGCTATTATGCTAAATATTAAATTTTGTAACAAGTATTTTTTTTTGTTAAAACATTTGTTGAGTAAGTTAAAATTACTTTAATTAATTTTTTTATTTTCTGTCAGTATGCCTCATAAAAGAAAAAATAGTTCTTATCTAATACTTTTGCACAGTACTATATATATATATATATATATATATATATATATATATATATTTAGTGACACACATAAGTATTGGATACATGTTATTTTCTGTTATAACTCTAGTTTATGTTCGCCATTTTGCCTGATATTTGGTACGTAATATCTCGTAAAGTTGTTTTAGTTGTATGTGGAAGGAAAATTAGAAACTCACGGTTGAATCCATTTTTTTATCAAAGTTCAAAATTACCCAATGCAAAAGTATTCGATACATGACGACTAAAACAACTTTTCGAGATATTACTTACCAAATATCAGGCAAAATGGCGAACATACATTAGAGTTATAACAGAAAATCACATGTATCCAATACTTATGCGTGTCACTATATATATATATATATATATATATATATATATATATATATAATTATTATTATTGTAAAACGTACCAAGAAAACAGTATCACTAATAACGACTAAAATCATTAAGTCCTACAGTTATCAAAACGGTAAATTTATTCGTCAATCCCAAAAGGTAATCCCAAATGGGAAAAGGGGAATCAAAAAAAGAAACAAACAAAGCAAAAGCTGTGGTACTTTCTGCGGTAGACTGGTTTCTGACGAGAACTATAGAACCCAATCTGGCCTGCTATTTAACCCATAACTGGAGGGGGAAGTGACGGATTAATACCTTTCCCAAGGTTACTTGCGCGTAAATGATTGCAATGAATTCAACTGGAATTCGTACTCGGCTCTCCGGTTTCCTGCTCCTAGCTGATCTTTCCTGCACCACAGAAACTATTATTATTACATAAAGAAATGTTGCTCTTGCAGACAGGAATCGAACCTCTGACGTTTCTTCTGTCGGGGAAAAAATTTCCCTCGCCAAAATGGATCATTACTGGTTTGAGCAAGAATAGACATCTCGAGTGAGTCACGTTTGAATTACGTATTGTTGCTGGGACTTCTTTGAAACTATATTTGCTAGCTTTAGATTAATACCCCAAATATAATCAACAGTTATTTTTGAATGGATATTTTACTCCAGTATAATTACTGCTACTGATTACTACTTGTGATTAGTAGAAGAAATAACGTCAGAATAAAAAAAATCTATTCAAATATATATATATATATATATATATATATATATATATTAACTTTTACAGAGACAATGCTCAGGGGTCACTGAAGATAGTGAGTTACAGGATAGGGAAGTTTATGCTGATAGGAAGGAATATAACGGTTAACTCTAGACTTGTACAGGTTAAGACTGTAGTGATCGGGAAAACAACCTCTTGGGAGTCGGTTCTACAGTCACTTCAGTCGTTTGCTCACAACCATAACGTAGCTTCTCTGTACCATTTCGATAAATATTTTCTTGGTAATATACACAATGTAAACACACGTCAGTAGCCGAGAGTGTTCAAATTCATGACAGAATGAACGATGCGTAAATGCGTGAGTAGCTACTGTTTTTAAAGTCTGCCATTTCTCCATAGTGTTCAATCGGCATGCGCGAGCATAGTCATCCGTAGACAGTCCTGTATCGCTGTATCACATCCCATCAGTACGGTTTGACATCCGTTTACTTCTAGCAAGGATTGAAACCAGAACAAATTGTCATCAGTCAGCGATTCTATCTCTCTCTCTATCTCTCTCACTCACTATCTCTCTCTCTCTCTCTCTCTTTATATATATATATATATATATATAAGCACAAAGAATGTGTGACTTTAACTGAGCAGATTCATGACGATTTCGTGAGAACACAGTTAGGGCTGATTTGTGACGAGTCAAAACATCATAACGGTTTCCTAACGAAACTTTGAAGTCGGCATGAACCTGCACAGTTAAATTGACAATTTTTTGTGCATATTAACGCTCTATCTCCCCCCCCCCCACTCAATAGATATATTGACATCTATAAACACACGTCAAACACGCGTTATTATACCACCGGTGTAACTTGAATTATTTAACTAATGCAAAAATAATCCCCTATCAACATCTGGGCAACCACCAGACATAGCTGAAAATGTAAAGTAAACGCTAGAATGTACAGACACTTACAAACGCTTAAACATTATCAACCGAATCCTGCATAGACAAAGTAGAGTTTTTATACGCATGAACATGTGAATTATACACACGGACGCTGCTTAAAATATTTCATTATCCTGGCAGAATTTATTTTATCACTGATATGTCCCGGGAAGGGATATATATCAATACGAGGTCGTTAAGTGGTTTAGGCAACTGCAACCGAGTAGGTCAATCTAGTACGTAGACGTAATCGTCGTATGCAGTATCCTGAGACGTAGGCGTATCCAAAAATAGATGTAGATCTCTAGTGGAAGAACTCTCTCTCTCTCTCTCTCTCAGGAGGTCATTGCCTTCGTCTATATTCATGGTAGACACCAGCCAATCATATCCCAGTGAGAGGAAACCAAGGTGTATATATATTAATTACCTAATCATTACATCACTCACAATGTGGAATAACAGAAGTGATGTGAAGAGCAAAAAAAAATTAAATTCCCAGAATTCCTAGCTCGTGCGCATTACTCTCGCCTCGATAAAAAATCTGCCGAGGCTGACAAAGCAAACCTTGCGGTCGAGCTTGAAAAGGACCTCCAATCCGTGGTAGCTCATGAATTTTAATGTTTCTAAAACGAAGCTGCTATCTATAAGCCATCACAGACAGTCACTCCTGCCCCTCATTAGCATGGATCAGGCTAGTCTCCCTGAAAGTAAAACTCTGCGCCTCCTCGAGTTAACTCTCACAACAGACCTCAAGTGGAATGTCTACATAGAATTCATAGCTAAATCCGCAGCTAAGAAGGTCGGTTCTCTCTGCAGGGCCAGGAAGTTTTTTCCCGCCTGAAACAATCTTGCACATATACAAATCTAATATCTGCCCGTGCATTGAATACTGCTGCCATATCTGGTCGGGTGCTTCTGCTATCCACCTAGGGGCCCTTGACAAAATTCAACGGAGAATCTATAATGTGATCGATCCCGACTTGGCAGCTCGGATACAGTTACTTTTTCACCAGCTCAGTGTGGCTTCCCTGTGTCTCTTCTACAAGTACTTTTTCAGCTTTTGCCCTGATGTACTTAGCTCACTGGTGCCCCCTATATTCGAGCCACAAGATTAGAATTAAAAAACCAAACAACCCACACTTAATAAAATAACGTTTAAATCTGGTCATAACATATTACATGGTTCTGTGATCATTTCGAGCTCTCACGCGGTGTGACGTCATAGAACTGCATTACAAATTTATGAACTGCGTTTGCTATTTTTAGTAACTGTTATCGTTGCTTAGCAAAGTTTTATATCAATACAAGATAACATTGTCGCCGATGGAGGATGTTTTTATGTTAAACCTCCTTGTAACCTCTCTGAAGATGGCTCATGTGAGCCGAAAGCTCACTTAACTTAATAAAAATTATCCAAATGTTGGAGAATTTTTGTCTTTATTTTCACCTGAAATTAAAGTCAAAATACGATGTTTAGAACGGCTCATAATTAAACATAAAAACATTCATTGTCTCTTATATTTAACAGTATATGTTTAGAAAATGATCTACTTCCTCGATACACTAAATATATATATATAGTTTTTGTTTAGAAAAAACACACATAAATCATACAAACAAAAATACACGCAAGAACACGAAAACCCAACTATGATCTAAAAAGAAAACTTTAAGCGGTGAAACACCAGCGTGGTATCAAAAAAAGTTCAAGCCAATAAAAAAGGTGAATACAACAAAAAGATGTCAACCTTAATGACAAAAACAAACCTACTTAAAAAAAAGCAAGTAGGCGGACACCCACTCAGGCGTGCATTAAAAAAGCAATAAAAAACATTAAAAAGAAACCAAACACCTGTATAATTAAAATAAAAAGAAATAAAAAGAAAACCTACTAATCACAAACAAGACTAATACCCCAAAATATCAAATGACGCTCCGATCCTTCTAACAACCGTAAATAAACTGAAACTTTAAAGCAAGAAACCCAACACCGATGTGTAAAGGCATTATGACATTGTCCTAGCGAAACTTCGAAGTCAGCATGAATCTGCTCAGTTTAAGTGACAAATTCTTTGCACTTAATCTATCATCACGGTATCTTCAGTTTATCGATATCGAGCATTTAAGATAAATAACCCTGCTTGCCAAAATACCTTTTATCAATAAAACTATTGAAAAAACACCAATCTTTGTGCTAAACATTATCATATATATATATATATTGTTTAATTACTTAGTTTTTTGTCATAATAAGTTTAGACCAGTGCACATTTGTATAAAAAAACCCAGTTCAATACAATTATAATGTAGAACTTTTGAATATTTTCAATTTGTAAACGAGTTATTACACGATCTAGGTTTCTACCATGAGTAGTGTCTTCAGGCAATTTTCAATAACTCCTGAAGAGACCACTCATGGTAGAAACCTATGTCGCGTAATATATGAATATATATATATATATATATATATATATATATATATATATATTCCATTTGTAAACAAGCTGAACGCATCGCTCATTCATTAAAAATGAATCGGAGCACATGGCTGCTGGGCGCGTAATGTGATATGCGCTAAAAAAGACTGCCTTCTTCCACCGAACGTTCCGTGGTCCAAGGGTAGAGTTGCCGACTGACGCCAATTCGGTCGGGTTTCGAGCCTGCGTTAGGGAGCAATCGGAGTCTAACCATACTGATGAGCTGCGAAACAGTTCTATTTGCGGATGACTATATATATATATATACACACTCCTGAAAATTTTTGGGATATTCTACAAATCCATGTGTAATAGATTTGGGTCCGCTCCTCAGACACAAATCATACCACAGTTTTTAACGGTTTTATGATTTGGGTCTGAGGAGAGGCTGCTTAGCTGCAATATCTGTTACCCATGGATTGGAAGAATATTCAAAAATTTTCAAGATTATATTATTCTATTAAATTAAATAAAAAATTTAACATTGAATTCTTTTGAGTTTGTCTCTTTTGGAATTTATCTGACGAAAATACTAAATATTCTACGTTATATATGTGTATATGTATAAGGAGAGAAGGAGAGAGATAGAGGAAAAAGATGCTTCTGTTTGCATAAATTTTGTTGAAATGTAAATGAGACGTAATAAAATACGTATAGAATTTTTGCACTTTTTCTATGTCATGAAGTGAACTAAATAGAAAGAGCTATAGCATTATATATACTGAATAGAAAAAGTCACTCATTGTTATATGAGACAATGTTGATGTTTGTAGAGGTAGTTACGTCACCGTTACGTCATTGTTACGTCATTGTTTTCATTCAGAACGAGGTCAGGTATATCTGTTTCGTTTATCGTGGATGCAATTAAAAGAAAGAAAGAAAGAAAGAAAGAAAGAAAGAAAGAAAGAAAGGAAGGAAAAGGCCATACGAAAAAAATAATAGAAGAAAGAAAGAATGAACGGACGAAATAAAAGAAATTCTAGAATATAATTCAGATTAAGAAACAAAGAAACAAAGATTAATTCGAAAAAATCAAAGAAAGAAAGAAAAAACGAAGTAAAAGGAAATATTAAAAAAATTTAAAGAAAGAAAAAGAGCAATATGAAAAAAATAAAAACTCTGGAATATAATTCAGATTAAGAAAGAAAGAAAGAAAGAAAGAAAGAAAGAAAGAAAGAAAGAAAAGTTTAATATGAAAAATAATAAATGACAGAAAAAGACAGAAAGAAAGTAAGAAAGAAAGACAGAAAAGGGCAATATTATAAATAAAAGAAAGAATGAACGAACGAACGAACGAAATAAAAGGAACTCTGGAATTCAGATTAAGAAAGAAAGAAAGAAAGAAAGAAAGAAAGAAAGAAAGAAAGATTAATTAGAAAAAATCATAGAAAGAAAGTAAAACGAAGTGAAAGGGGATATAAAAAATAATTTAAAGGAAGAAAGAAAAAAAGAAAGAAAGAAAGAGAGAAAGAAAGACAGGAACGGACAATATCAAGAAAATAATAAAAGAAAGAAAGAATGAACGGACAAATAAAAGATTAAGAAACAAACAAACAAAGAAGAAAAAAGGAAATATAAAAAATAATTTAAATAAAGGAAAATATAAAGAATGATTCTAATTAAAAAAGAAAGAAAAAAAGAAAATCAAAATGAATTAAAGAGAAATATGAAAAGAAAACTAAGAAAAAAAGAGTTTAAACAAATGAAAAGATAGAGCTAAAGCGTGAAAGACAGGGAAATTGGAAGCAAGATGAATTAAGAAAGAAAAATGAAGGGCAAAGTAGGGTGGAAGTAAATGTAAATACGAACAATGAAAATTAAGGAAAGAAAGACTTGTAAAATCAGAAGAATAAAAAGATGTAGAAAAATAAAACGTTAAGAAGAATGAAGATTCAGGAAACAGCTACAAAAACAAATGAGAGAGTAGAAACGAGAAAAAAGAATATGAGCTGGGTAAGAAAGTTCTAACAAGTTGTCACCCCGACCAAGTAAATCTTATATATATATATATATATATATATATATATATATATATATATATATATATATAATATGATATGAACAAAATCAGAGATATGAAAATTGAAAATATAAAAGTGTCGATAAAAATAAACGATTGTCTAATGAAAAAGAAAAAAAAATCGCGCAATAAAATCAGAAATAGACATCGACGAAGAAAGCGAGGGTAATAATCAATTTCAATCTAATTATCATTTGCCAAAAATAGCCATCTATTTCTTTCCTACCCCGGCTCCATTTTCGCTTTCGACAAACCGACAGTCGCCATTTTGTTCTGAGTCCGGCCTTGCGAAATAAAATAATTACATTTTTGCGAGGTATTAACATGGCTCATTTTTCACGTCTTTTTTTTTTTTTTTTTTTTTTTTTATTCAGAGAAACTGGAACAAATTAATTTGCGCAGCAGATAATTGTATATGGAGGTTTCATACACAAAATATATGTGTAAAAAAATGTATGTGTAGATATGTACACGTCTGGACAAAAATAAACAACCATCGGACTAATATGATAAATATGGACATGAAGAAACGTCGCGGTAGTTAGGTTCTCCTGCGCCTTTCATTTTCATAGATTCCGTTAAAATAGGCGCAGATTTGCGGAAACCGCTGACTGACGGGCTTACTCTGCCACCGGATTATGTCATGAGCAATAATATAAGTAGGATCTATTAAACAAATAAACCAAATTTAATTACCTCTAATGATTACATTTATAACGAGAAGGATTTATTAAAGAGATAAGTCAAAACATTCATTCCTTCTAAGGATTACATATAACGAGTACGATTTACTAAAAAATAAGTAAAAACAGTTTTTTTTTTGTTTTTTTTTAATCATTTCACCCCGAGCAAGGCGGAAACGCCACTGATGTGCAGGGGGTTACATAAATGTAAAAAGATTAATTAGAAAAGAGTGAGGAGTACAAGCTAGTTAGAAAGGAACAATAGAAAGCTGAGAAAGAAGATGCGATGACAGATACATAGGTGGAGAGAAAGGGAAGGTTATACAGGGGAGGGGAGAGAGCTAGAGGCCAGTGGTTAGTAGATGAGTATTAACTTTGCATTTAAATGTCTGGAGGTTGTAGCCGTCAGGAAAGCAAGAATACGGGAGTGAGTTCCACAGGTGGGAAGTGCGAGAGAGGAAGCTGCAGGAGTAGAATTTGGCTAACCTGACTGTTAATGGGTGGGACCCAGTTGCCAGTCTGGTTGCACGGGTAAACACCTGTTGAGGAGGCATCAGTGACTTAAGCTCATCCGAGGAGAAGCCATGAAAATATTTATAGTTATTCCCTCTAAGGATTACAAATATATCGAGGATTTATTAAATAAATGTATCAAATAAACACGTGAAAATAGCATTCTCTTTAAGAATTGCATATATCACGGTAAGGATTTATTAAAAAAACATGTCGAAAATCAATTTCTGCTAAGGATTAATCTATAAATAGAAGAAATTATTAAATAAACACGTGAAAACAGTTATTCCCATTAAGAATTACATATAACGGATTTATTGAAGAAACATGTCAAAACATTAATTCCCTCTCACGATTATATCGTATAACGGGAAGGATTTATTAAATAAACATGACAAAACCATAATTCACTCTAAAGGATTATATAAATCACTAGAATGATTTATTAAATAATCACTTGAAAATAATTATTCTCTTGAAGAAATAAATATATAACAGGAAGGATTTATTAAATAAACATATCGAAACATTCATTATAGATTATATCTATAAAGAGAAAGATTTATTAAAACACGAAAAAAAATTAATTCCCTTTAAGAATTACATACATAACATGAAGCATATATTAAAAAAACATGTCAAAACATTCATTTATTCTAAGGATTATTTCTATAACGAGAAGGATTTGATGAATAAACACGTAAAACATCCATTACCCTTCGAGAATTATAAACGAAAAGAATTTATTACATAAGCGAGAAGGATTTATTGTATAAACATGTGAAAACATTAATTGCCTCAAAGGATTTATTATATAAACATGTGAAAACATTAATTGTCTCTAAGGATATATTATATAAACATGTGAAAACATTAATTGCCTCTAAGGATTTATTGTATAAACATGTGAAAACATTAATTGCTTCTAACGATTTATTATATAAACATGTGAAAACATTAATTGCCTCAAAGGATTTATTATATAAACATGTGAAAACATTAATTGCCTCTAAGGATTTATTATATAAACATGTGAAAACATTAATTGCCTCAAAGGATTTATTATATAAACATGTGAAAACATTAATTGCCTCAAAGGATTTATTATATAAACATGTGAAAACATTAATTGCCTCTAAGGATTTATTATATAAACATGTGAAAACATTAATTGCCTCTAAGGATTTATTATATAAACATGTGAAAACATTAATTGCCTCTAAGGATTTATTGTATAAATATGTGAAAACATTAACTGCCTCTAAGGATTTATTATATAAATATCTGAAAACATTAATTGCCTCTAAGGATTTATTATATAAATATGTGAAAACATTAATTGCCTTTAAGGATTTATTATATAAACATGTGAAAATATTACCTGCCTCTAAGAACTTATCATATAAGCATGTGAAAATATTAATTGCCTCTAAGGAATATATCTATAACAAGGAGGATTTATTAAATAAACACGTGAAAACATTCATTCCCTTCAAGAATTACATACATAACGAGAATGTCAAAACATTAATTTCCTGGAATAACTGCAAAACATTAATTTCCTGGAATAATTGCAGATATAACGAGAATGATTTATTAAAAAAACGTGTCGAAACATTTATTTATTCTCATGATTGCATGCATAACTGGGAACGATTAATAATGTATAAAGGTAAAAAATTTCCTGCACTCCAAGGTTTTCATCTATAATACGTATGATTTTTTAATGCATTCTGAACTTATTTTCCTACTTATGTTTAAGCATATACCAAATTGGGCTTACGAAAAATTTTGCATTTGTCATTCCTTCTTAAAATCACATATAATGTGATAGGTACTGACTTGGGGGCTCAACTACAGCCACTTCCCCACCGACGAGATGTGGCTTTCTTTTGTCTGTTCTATAAATACTTTCATGGCTTCTGCTGCAACGAACTTAAGTCACTGGTGTCTCTGCAACAGGTGTTTACTCGTGCAACCAGACTGGCAACTGGGTCTCATCCATTCACAGTTAGATTAACTAAATGCAGAAGACAATTCTACTCCATCAGCTTCTTTTCTCGCACTTCCCGCCTGTGATACTCGCTTCCATATTCTTGCTTTCCTGACGGCTACAACCTCCAGGAATTTAAATGCAATGTCAATACTCATCTCTTAACGACTCGACTCTAGTTCTTTCTTCACCACCCTGTATATCCTTTCCTTTCTCTCCACCTTTGCAACTGTCATCACACCTGTATTCCCATCCTTCTCTTGCTTCTTTCTAACTGGTTCGTCTTTCATTCACTCTCTTCTACTTAATCTTTTTACTCTTATGTAGCCCCCTGCACATCAGTGGCGTTACTGCCTTGCTCGGGGTGATACGATTAAAAAAAAATTAACTGAATCTCAAATTTGGATGTGCAAGGCAGAAATTAAAACAATAAAATATTTTTTTTTATAGAGTTGTATTGAAGTTGAAAAAGAATGGTTTAGTCAGTTGTCAGGAATTAATGCAGGCATTATTGACGCAATAAGGCGATTATCAATGTCAATACGCTATAAAATATTGTTATATGGAAATAACTTGTAAATTAAATTTCAGTGAAAATGTATAGAAAATGTTTGCAATTAATGGTAATATAGGCTGTTCCTTATAATTAAACATGTTAGCATCACTGACCGAGCAACCAGTACCGCTTTCTATTGAAATTTATCAAATCTTTCTCTTCAGACAGTTTTTTTTTTATGAAAATAATTTTCTCTAGTTCAGTAGTTGTTATCGCTCTTTTCAGTATTGACAAGGGTTTTCTTTTCTACAGGTTTTTCTTCTTTTTTTTTTATTCATTTCACCACAAGCAAGGTAGTTTTACTACTACTAGTGCGCAGGGGGTTACATAGAAAGAAAATGATGAGAAAGAGTAACAGGTTATATAGGGTGTCAGGAAGTGGGTAATAGAAGAATGAGCATAATGGTGTGATGAGAGTGGAGTGGACGGAGAAAAGAACACGAGAGAAAGAATACGGGTTAGTGAGATAGGACATGTCTATTGAACTTACATTTAAATTCTTAGAGACTGTAGCTGTCGGGGAAGCAAATATACGGAATGGAATTCTACAGGCGGGAAGTGCGTGAAAAGAAGCTGTTAGAGTAGAAGTTGCGGTTGCATTTTATTGGTTTCATTGTAAAAGGGTGGGACCTAGGTGCTAGTCCTAGTTTCTCGAGTAAATTCATACATCGGGGGCATCAGTGAGCTAAGTTCATCGGAGTAGAAGCCGTGAAAGTATTTGTAGAAGAGAAACAGGGAAGCCACACTGAGCCGATGAGAAAGTGACTGTAACCGAGCTGCCAAGTCGGGATCGATCACATTACAGATTCTCCGTTAGATGCTGTTAAGAATTTGTAACAAAGAAAAGAGTACTGGACTGTTATGTGATATATGTCCTTCTTTAAGACAGGGAAGCCACACTGAGCCGGTGAGAAAGTGACTGTAACCGAGCTGCCAAGTCGGTGAGAAAGTGACTGTAACCGAGCTGCCAAGTCGGGATCGATCACATTACAGATTCTCCGTTAGATGCTGTTAAGAATTTGTAACAAAAAGAAAGAGTACTGGACTGTTATGTGATATATGTCCTTCTTTATGACAGCGAATGCTAGACAATCTCTTCAAGAATAAAAGAGAGGCTCGAATCAACAGTGTTGCTGTTCTACAGAATCAACAGTGTTGTGGTTGAGGATACCATCGAACGAACATGTGAGCAACGACAAGGATATAGAGAGGATGCAAACGAAAACGAAACTTATACTTAGCATCAGTAAAAGACAACCGAGGTTTCTGGGACACGTAATATGAAAGGAGGGTTCGGAGAATCTAATGCTCCCAGGACGGATAGAGGGAAGAGAGACAGGGGAATGAAGCACGAGGCATACTTGATCGATGTGAGTAAGTGCATGGTTGAATGGGGTGTGGGTATTAAGAATGACAAGAGGTAGGTGCAAATGGAAGTCCATGATCGCCTACGTCCTGAAGGGAGACGGTACATAAAGAAGAAGAAGAAGAAGAAGAAGAAGAAGAAGAAGAATTTAAATTAGTGTGGTATGTTGACATTTGATTATTGTTATGGGATCTCGTCTTTGTATATGATAATGGACTCGACAAAGTGTACATATAGCCCTGCCATAGAGAGAACAGGGGTTGCTGCCATAGAGTTGCAGTTAGCTGTGGAGAGTAATCGTAGAGATCCGTGAGATTTATCGGAGAGTACCGGAACTGATACGTAAGTGACCGAAGTTACCAAGAGACTACCGCATCAGAAGTCAGACTAGCTCTGAGCTCCACTCAGCTAGAATAATATACACGGCTATACTATTTCCAACGACTTCACTTCAAGACTTGTATATATTTATTTCTTACTAATAGTATTCCTAGATTTACTAACCTGCGTTCAAGTTTGTATATTACGTTTAATATAGCCTACTTTTCTATCTCCATTTCTGTTTCATCGTTCATTATTTTGTGCGGTTCCTCACCCGGAATCCACAACAATTATGTCATTATTTTCTTTTCGAGTTACATGTGCTATTCATTTTAGTTGTTGCTGCTGTTGATAGTTTCTGTTTTTTGGTACAGTTATTTGTTTGTGATATTATAGCACAAGTCCACAATGTTCAAAGAAGGAAAATCTTTGCCAAGACTTTAGTCTATACTCACTCAAAAACCTTTTTCTACATTGATCTCAGGATGCAGTTATATACAGCTGAGAGTTTAGAAATATCTCAATTGGTTTGACACAATTTATGGCGCCCATATATGAAAGTTTCGATCTGACGTTGTTGCTAATTGCTATATATGATACACGCTTGGGCGGTCATGTCACAAAAGAGACATGACTGATTGGGCAGAAGATTTTCCTGAAGTCAGTCAGTCAGTCAGTCAGTCAAGTGCCAAAGGTGATACACGTTTTGGGCGATCATGTCCCGAAATAGACATGAAAGACTGGGCAGAAGAGTATCCCGCAGTAGGTTGCCATTGCTTTCTGCGGTAGACTGGTTGCCAGCCAAGGCTATAGAACCAAATCTGTTCTATTATTTCATCCATAACTGGAGGGAAGAGAAGGATTAGTACCTTTCCCAAGGGTATTTGTGCGTAAGGGAATGCAAGGAATCCAACTGGATTTCGAACTCGGCTCCCTGATATGTCATTAGTCGATATCCACTGCACCACAACCGAAGTAGGTTGCCATTACTTTCTGCGGTAGACTGGTTGCCAATTTACAGAGAAACATAGTCACCGCTAAAACCCACAATCCTCACATCTGCCCGCTTCTATCTTATTCCTAAAATGCACACAATTATAAACCCAGGAAGGCCCTTCATTTCATCATTTAACTTTCAAGAGATTTTCCTGCAATATACTACCATTTTTTTCTGAGGTAGACTGGCTGTCAACCAAGGCTATAGAACCTAATCTGTCTTGCTATTCAGTTCCCTTATCCAGATAAGTCAGTTGACATATGTCATACACATTTGGGCGATTATGTCTCTTTCGAGACAAGACTAACTGGTAATCTTGGAATTATTTCGAACTATTTTTCTCATTTTGGTTGATATAGATGTTATAATAGACACAACGTTTCGACCAAGTACTCTCTGATCATCATCAGGTGTCCATTGATTGGCTGATATGGATTGCCTTGTGTTTATTTGTGAGAACAATAGTTCGAAAAAATACCAAGATATTGAAAATTCAGTCAGTCAGTTAAGTGCCATACGTGAAACACGCTTGGGCGATCATGTCTCGAAAGAGTCATGACTGACTGGGCAGAAGATTATCCCGCAGTAGGTTGCTTTCTGCGGTAGACTGGTTGCCAGCCAAGGCTATAGAACCCAATCTGTCCTGTTATTTAACCCATAACTGGAAGGAATAGACGGATTAATACCTTTCCCAAGGGTATTTGTGCGTAAGTGAATGCAGTGAATTCAACTGGAATTCGAACTCGGTTCCCCGATTTCTCGTTCCGAGCGGATAGCCACTGCACCACAACGGACATTGAAAATTGCACATCTCAGAAATAAATACAAATTATGACAAGTGACACGAACCCACTAACAAAATCCAGGTGTCAAAAACCATTTGACATTGAATATAAAAGGCTCCGAAGGTACGGGACGGTGGCGTAGCAGATGTAGTAATTGGTTATATATATGTGTTAGTATCATGTAGTGGTTATGAGTTCGATCCTTGGATCTGGTAGAGACGAACCAAATCCAATATGAAATTACAATAACTGAATTCACAGGATATTTCGCAATAATCAAGATAATCCATATCCGCCAACCATTGGACATCTGATGATGATCAGAGAGTACTTGGTCGAAACGTTGTATCTATTATAATATCTATATCAACCAAGATGAGAACAAAAGTTCGAAATAATTGCAAGATTATTGAAAATTACTCATCGCAGAAATAAATACAAAAAAAAAAAAAAGGCTGTGTAGGAAATTTTTCCGCTGTAGGTTGCCATTACTTTCTGCAAAAGACTAGTTTCCAACCAAAGCTTTCCCAACCTGATAGAATCCAATATGTTCTGCTGCTTAACCCATAGCTGGAGTGAGAATAGGCGGATTCATACATTTCCCAATGGTATTTGCGCGTAAATGAATGCAACAAATTTAGCTAGAATTTGAACACAGCCCTCCGATTTCTCGTTCTGAGACGAGTCTGTTTAATGCGATCATTATTGATAAATTAAATCTATTATAAAAATGTATTGCAAATAGTTTAATGCATAATTATCTTTGGAAAAGAATTTACTAAATAAATTATTTGAATGTAATTAAGAAAATAATTGTTAGAGGTCAGGAATGAAGATGACATTAATAAAAGAATACGGCTATTTTATCTTTACATTTTACTAATATTTTACTATGGAAATGTATTTTAAATAACTCATGATATATATATATATATATATATATATATATATATATATATTAGATAATTGCGAAAGTTCGTGGCCGATTAGATTTTTTTTTATATATAATCATATCCCTCAAGCAAGGTATTTTACTGCCACGGGTTACATAGAAGGAAAATTATGAGAAAGAGTGACAGGTTATAGGGGATGTCAGGAAGCGGGTAAGAGTAGGATGAGAATACTGATGAGAGTGGAGTGAACGGAGAAAGGAGCATAAGAGAGGGGATGCAGGTTAGTGAGATAGGAGATGACTATTGATTTTACATTTAAATGTTTGGAGATTGCAGCTGTCGGAAAAAAAATTTACATACTCACAAAAATCATGTAATTATTAAGTACATAGTCTCCGTTTTTTTTTTAACACCCAACTCCCATCGTTTTTCAAACTCATTGGATGGTTAGTAGAATTTGTTTGGGTCCCAGCTATGAGCAAATAGTGACCCAACCCTAAACGAAATCAACAGTACATTTTTATAAAAAATGAGAAAAATGACAACCAATGCAACACTAAAAAATATAAAAATATATTTTTACTAGCAGTATAGCCCGGCGTTGCTCGGGTGTAATGAAAGCTTTAAAACTAATTCATGGTCCTGGAGCACAAACTCAGCCTAAAGTATATTTGAAATAATAAAATAATTGCGACAATTTACCGATCGCACATATATATATATATATATATATATATATATATATACTAGCAGTATAGCCCGGCGTTGCTCGGGTGTAATGAAAGCTTTAAAACTAATTCATGGTCCTGGAGCGCAGACTCTTTGGATGTTGGTACGAAAGACTAAAAAGCAATAGTTGTTTCCAGTTAAAGCGAAATCGTAGACTGATTTCTTATGTATCGATATCAAATAAATTCTCTTCGTCGTAAACTGAATTTTGAAGACTAAATAAATCCTCTGAGTAAATGGTATCATGGCTGAGACTAAAAACTACAATTATACCTACTTAGAGCCAAACCCGAAGCAAAAACTAAAAAAAAGGGCTGAAAAAAATGCAGACATACAGGCAGATAAACAGACACACACACAAACATCTTGCCTTTTATATATATATTGTCGATTTTCTGAACTATTATAAGAACTGCAACCTTGAAACTTCTGAATATCGTTTCTTATGTCTTTGTCTATGAGTGTATTAAATTTGATTTAAATCGGACTACTTCTTCTATAACACTATTTTTTCGATTATCGATTTTCGATATTTATCGGGGGTACCTCGACACAAAACCTAGCTAAGAACACTCACAGACGCTTATAGTACAACTGTGTAAATTTTCAAGAAAATCATTTCAGCCGTTTCTGAGTCTATAGTTAACGGATACACACACACACACACACACACACACAGAGACAAAGTTTCATTTATAAATAAGTTTAGATTAGATTAGATAGATAGCAACATTACTAACAACACATATTATGATTTACAAAATATACAGAGTGAAATGGGTAGGAGTTAGTGCTGCGTTGCGTCAAGAGGGTGGTAGCCCACGTTTTTGAGTTTTATGATAGTTTGTGAGACTGTCTCATTGCTGCTTTCATTCTAATTTCGCATCATAATTCTTGTTTTGAAAAGGTTCATCTTAAGGTCAACTCCTTAAATTAAGTGGTTCACACTCCACCCACATCTATTGAACAGGTGAAGAGGCTCATCCCTTGTTTCCTGTTTAGGATGCGGTTTCCGGTTTTCTCTTTTCCAATCTTTTCACTCTTATTTTTTTTCCAATTGGAGTAGATAGACTAAACTATTGCCCGGTTCACACTCCACCCACATCTATTGAACAGGTGAAGAGGCTCGTCCCTTGTTTCCTGTTTAGGATGCGGTTTCCGGTTTTCTCTTTTCCAATCTTTTCACTTTTATTTTTTTTCCAATTGGAGTAGATAGACTAAGCTATCGCCCGGTTCACACTCCACCCACATCTATTGAACAGGTGAAGAGGCTCATCCCTTGTTTCCTGTTTAGGATGCGGTTTCCGGTTTTCTCTTTTCCAATCTTTTCACTTTCATTTTTTTTCCAATTGGAGTAGATAGACTAAACTATCGCCTGGTTCACACTCCACCCACGTCTACTGAACAGGTGAAGAGGCGCCTCCCTTGTTCCCTGTTTATGATGTGGTTTCCGGCTTTCTCTTTTCCATTCTTTTTACCCTTACGTAGCCCCCTGCGCATCAGTGGCGTTATCGCCTTGCTTGGGGTGATATGATTAAAAAAAAACAAAAAAAAAAAACACTTACGCCTCGATCAACAATTCTTGCACGATCAACGAAGTTAAGCAATGCTGAGCCTGATAGAAGACCGTTTGGGGATACCAGTTGCTTTAAACTTGAATGTGCAGGTGGTGTTGTGAATAACGGCTCGGAATTGGAATTCGGAGATCCGAGTTACAATTCCAGTCTGGTTCGTTACATTCACTTACGCCAAAATACCTTTGAGAAAGGCATGAATCCACCTCTTCTCTAGTCAACTAGTAGGTTATGAATCATTATCATATTAAAAAAAAAAGAAATTCTTGCAATATAAAAATATTTTCTGGCTTTAAATAAACTTGCAATAGGTTCATAAGTCGTAAAAATAAGTCAAACATCAAAATAAAAATGTAACTAGAAACTGTTTTGTTTGACGTAATCCCACTCAATTTATCTTTCTTGGTGATTGTTAGAATTATCGTCAAAGAAAAATTTGAATTTGGTTCTGTTAACGAGGCATTGTTGTGGCTCCTGCCTATCCGTACAACATTTCATTATAGCATTTTTTTATATCTTCCTAATGATGCCCTCTAAGCTCTGGTTTTAACAAAATACAAAAAAAATATTCCCTTGATTTTCAAGTATCGTTTTTGTTAGTGAAACAATGTGACCATTTTGACATAACATCATCGAAGAGTTAAAAAAATGCACACGCTCTCCTCCTCCTCCCCCTTCTTCTTCTTCTTCTTCTTCTTCTTCTTCTTATTATTATTATTATTATTATTTTCTTCTTCTATTTGGAATGAACTTCAACAACATTGACTTGTTTCTTCTAGTTCCCACTCATCTCTCTCTCTCTTTCTCTCTCCCTCTCTATGATCTTCATCGATTCTTCCTTCCTCGAACCTAATTCTTTCTGAGCAGATCAGACATATGTTTTAGTCGGTTTCTGTCTCTTTTCCATTTTCCTTGTTTAAGCTCCCTTGAGAATGCTTTACTTGACAGATCTTCTTTGCCCAGTCAAAATGTCCCCAATTAATCGACACTTTCTAACCCGTAGGGATTCTGTTCCGTCACATATTATCATTTTGCATAGAGCGGCTAAGCATTCTCATATAAATACAGACAAAAACAAACACACACACATACACACTCATATATGGTAAGGTTGATGAATTGTCGTTTAAATGAAGCAAAAAAAAAAAAATGAAAATAGCACTGTCATCCCATTTTTAAGAGACATTTTTACCAAAATTATACAAAAATATCTTGAAATGCTTTCTGGATGGTCTCCTTGTTTAAGTTAGTGGATGCTGCCATAACTCTTGCCTTGAGTTTATCTTTGTTGCCACAAGAAAATTTATTGGTCTCTCGCTCAAATGCGCCCCACACAAAATAATCATTGTGGGTTTTAGCCTGGGGAGCTAGGTGGCCAGATGTAAAGAGTAATGTGGTTGCAGAAAATTTTTTGAGAGCCATAACTGGGTTCTCCTTCTTGTGTGGCGTGGTATGGTGCAGAGTTCTGGTGCCACATATAGGGTCTCCCAGCAGTCAGCGTCTTGACCCATATATAATAAAAGACACGGAGCAGAGTTTTATTCAGCTCAATAGAAGAGTAAGTACAACAGAACCATTTATAAGCAGGTAGGGTCTATTTTGACAATAAGCAGTTGGAGAGGGGGAAAACTGTTCACCACACCAGGGCAGCACTACCTCCCTGACTATGAACCTGATTTACTTGGAAGTATCGTCTTCAATCACGGCCTGGATTTCACCAAAAATTTCGGGAGTTTTTTTTTAATTGTCAGAACGACTAGTGTTAGTTTTCCAAACAGCTGTACCTTCTTAATCACCATTAAATTCATCCAACTCTCTCCGAATCTTCTGCACTGTCCTCAGAGTGACACCAAAACATCCTGAATTGTTCATATAGGAGATTCCGACTTCGAATACCAAGCAGTAAAACAAGACGTTTTCACATATCTGGCGGAGTGAATTGCGTTATAATGATTTTTCTCACAAACGGTGCCCAACTGACCCTACTATACTGTGAAGTCTACAAAATCAAAAACAAACTGCGTTCAGGCACAAAGTTGAAATATAAAAATGCCATCAACTTATCCACACTTAAATATATACACATACATGAAGACTTACTTAAAACATACCTACACATTTGGATTGTCTGATTTTTTTTTAAGCTGTTCCGGTTTTGTTTACCACTAAGAATGATAAACTGGTATCGTCAAAATGTGTGTCCACAAAGTCTGGTTTGCTTGCAACCAGCATTATTGATGTAAGTAATACATATTGATTTCTCGCCTTTTTACGCTGTAACAGGTGAAGAGGCTCATTCCTTGTTCCCTGTTTAGGATATGGTTTCCGGCTTTCTCTTTTCCAATCTTTTTACTCTTTTTTTTCAATTGGAGTAGATAGACTGGACTATCGCCCGGTTCACACTCTACCTACGTCTATTCAACAGGTGAAGAGGCTCATCCCTTGTTCCCTGTTTAGGATGTGGTTTCCGGCTTTCTCTTGTCCAATCTTTTTACTCATTTATTTTTTCTTTTTTTTTTCTTTTCAATTGGAGTAGATAGACTGAACTATCGACCGGTTCACACTCCACCCACGTCTATTGAACAGGTGAAGAGGCTCATCCCTTGTTCCCTGTTTAGGATGTGGTTTCCGGCTTTCTCTTTTCCAATCTTTTCACTCTTACGTAGCCCCTTGCGCATCAGTAGCGTTACCGCCTTGCTCGGGGTGATATGATTAAAAAAAAAAACATATACATATAAACATGCATATACAACTGGATATATATCCAAAATATATATCTAAGCTGTAAATATACACAAGAAACAACACACACACACACACACACACACACACACACACACACACACACACACACACACACATGTATATTTTCATGTGGAAATTAGTTATTTCTTTAAATTTGGTTTCAACCTTTTGGTATCTGTAGTAACTGATTTTCCGTTTTTTGTAACGTACAAACTATGATTTTTACGATCCGCGACTGGAATTTTTAAACAACCAGAAATTTTCAAAATTAAGAAGGAGTTACTTAAGTATCTTAAAACACTTTCATCCATGTTTGTATGATCCTAATACGTATTTATAATTGTAATTAGGTCTGGACATTATTTCTGAGCTTACATTCAGTAATTTTTTTTTCTGAAAACAACATAATGGCTAACGTTTTCTCCTGGTACAATCTGGAGACATTAGTGAATCCAATACAGTAAATAGGATTATACCCCTGTAATTGTAGATCTAGAGATAACTGCCCGGTTGAGGCTAAATGTAGATCTGCGAATGTGATCTATCAGGCCACCATCTTCCCTAAGGAAAATAAGGAGAAATTTAATGTTTATATTAGAATTTCGGCTTTATGCACAGTCATTCCTTCACTAACCCTAATTTAAGATATCAAAAAAAAAAAACTATATGACAAGGCCCTCTAGAGTAGCGGATATGAAGATAAATTAACTTATTTAACACACACTAGTAATGCAGAATCGCAAAAGGCTAAAAGTAAACATAGGAAAAGGAAAATTATATGGTACAACCCTCCGTACTATCAACTATTAACATTGTTAAGATCTTTCTTAAATTAATAAGTAAACATTTTCATAAAGATAACCTCCGACGTAAAATATTCAATCGGTAAATGATCAAGATTAGTTATTCGTGTACTGATAATATGTATACCATTATTAGCCCCCTCATTAACCATATCTTGAAGAAGTGTAGTAAATCCGATACGTAAAATAGGGTTATACACTCCCATGTAATTGTAAATCTAGAGATAACTGTCCGGTTGTGGGTAAATGTAGATCTGCAAATGTGATCTATCAAGTCACCATCTACCCTAAGGAAAATAAGGAGAAATATAATGTTTATATCGGAATTTCGGCAAGAATTTGGAAGCAATGTCTTTATACACACTGGCACTTCTTCACCAACCTTAATTTAAGATATCAAATAGACCTTTCCCGAAAATACTGGAAATTAAAAGAACATAACTAAATCCACAGATAAAGTGGAAACTAATAGGCAAGATTTGAACCCCTAATAGCTTAAGAGGCAGATGTAATCTATGTTAAACAGTAAAAAAATTAAAGTTTTAAAATTTCAAGACCAAAATATACTACTAAACAAAGGAAGAGAGATCATTAGTATGTGTCGTCATAGAAATAAATATAAATTACAATAATTATCTTATTCTTCAATTTAGTCACAGTAAGGCTTTTTAAAATTTGTCAAAGCAGTTACCTTTCTCCCGAGCCACCACTACTAACAATGGCCACTAACGTAGAAGAAATTACTAATAAGATTTCGCTAGCTTAACCTTATAAAAGCCAACATACTCCAACCCATTTCTTTACTAGACAAAGGCTCCAGCATTAGAATTTTTCTTCATTCTTTGTTTAAATGGGGTTGACCATACATTTCTTAAACTGACATGTTGAAAATGGCTATTTCCCCTTTAAATTTTATCTGAATTTATAGATATGTATATAAATATATACATATATAATGCGGAGAAGTTTGTCACTTAAAAGAGAGAGTAGATTATATTACGTTTTAACCCTCCTCCCATTGTTCTTTCTTACTTCATTTCTTTCCTTTTTCCTTCTTTCATGTAAACTTCCGGTGTATAAATTTCTTTTGAGTGATATTCCGGTACATGAATTTTGTCATGCATTTGTATAATAATGATTTTTGTTGCTGAAGAAGCGAGGATTCCTCGCTTAAATGGCCATACGACACATGTAATTTTCTGAGTTCTATTTGAATATACATATATATATATATATATATATATATATATAAACAAAAAGATATACATATAAATGTACCAATAAAAGAAAGGACAAAATATACAAAATATATATTATTATGTATTTAATATATTTTTCATTTATTTTTCATTTCATTCGAAAAATTCATAAACACACGTGCAAGTACAAAATTTATTGATGCAAACTAGTAAATAAGCAACCATATATCTAACTCCGAAATGAAAAAAGTAAATAAATAAAAAAATAAATATAAAGATATCTGGCTTAAACTAAAATCAATCTGTTTCAACACCTTTTTATAGGTAGTTGTTCTTATGTCGGCATGTAATCATTAATTCATTTCTTTCGTTTAATAAATTAGTGTTATTTAATTTCGTAGAATAATCAATTTTTCTAGAAGGTTACAGAAATTTCTACTACCACTGTAAGGCTTAGTTCTAACTATTATTTCTCACGTAGTTTCCGGTAAAATATTTACAGATGGCAAAATTATTTTTGTCTTTCTCTTTACTTAATATTAGTTTGTGATTATAAAATCAATTTTTCCCATGCGTTTCAATTGAACCTTGATGTCATTCTTTTCTTCATTAGATTGTACGTAAGCTATGTAAACAATATTAATCAAACATTGGCCGTTTAAGGGACAGATTTCTATTCTTGTTTTGGGCGTTGTCTGTATAGTTTCAGACAGTATCAAACTTTTATTCAAACCTATACATACGGGTATATTCTTTTCAAACCTCACTAACACCGGAACAACGAAAATACAGAATAGCCTTTTCGTTATTCGCGGCGAGAGCATCTATTTCTTTGTGATTTTCAGTGAAACAGCTAATTCGTCGTTTAGGTCCAGTAAAGTTTGAAGGCATATTACTATTTTTGAGGGATAACTGATCCAAGCAGACCGTAATCTCACGTAAATAATTCTACACTTAATCGGTATTAATAAAATTCGGCTTAAATAAAAATAAAAGTGTGAAAAAAAGTGAGAATTGATTCTTTCCGCTATATAAATTATCCTCACGGGGGAGGGGGGGCAATCGAGAATTTAAAATCCGACAAATGTTTGAGACAGTACAATTTAATGAACACCGCAGATTTTCAGAGTCCAATTCTTAGAAAACCTTTGAAAACAGCATAAATTAAATTATTTGAAAACAATTAAAAAAGTGCCATACGTAATACACGCTTGAGCAATCATGTCTCTTTCGAGACATGACTGAATGTGTAGAAGATTTTCCCGCAGTTTGTTATCATTAATTTTGCGGTAGACTGGTTGCCAACCAAGGCTATGGAACCCAATCTATCCTGCTATTTAACTAGGAACCTCCACCGATTCACTGAAAAAACAGCTTAGCATGAAGATATATTATAATAGAGAGGCTAATTGGGGCTCCCAGTACGGCTTTGTAACCCTCGCTATCTTATTAACATTTGCCTATTTTGTGCCTAAATTTATATCTGTCACTTAAGTGTCATACTTCATACACGCTTAGGCGATCATGTCTCGAAAGAGACATACCTGATTGAACAAAAGATTGTCTCGCAGTAGATTGCCATTACTTTCTGCGGTAGACTGTTTGCTAACCAAGGCTATAGAACGTAATCATTACTGCTATTTAACCCATAGCTAGAGGGAGGGAGAAGAGACAGATTAATACCTTTCCTAAGGGTACATGTGCGTAAGTGAATGCAAGAATTTTAAGTGGAATTCGAACGCGACTCTCCGAGTTCACGTTCCAAGCCGATATCCACAAGGTATTTGTGGATATTTGCCGATATCCACAAATCCAATTAGCTGTACTTTGTAATAATACTGAAAAATTGACAATGGCAAACAGTATTTTATCTAACAAAATAATATGAATAATGTAAATACTGAGATAAAAATGAATGATGTTTGACAATGCTTCATCGAATAAAAATTCACGATATTATAACTATTAGAACAATTCTAGGCGGAAGACGTTTGACGAACTGGAAATAGTTTTCGTCTGGCAGGCTCTACCCTCCAGCTCTTTATCGAATTAAGTTGATGTTTACGTTGAGGCGACTATGTACACGTACACATATACACACAAAGGCATACATACATGTTTTATTTTTTCAATAGGAATGCGATTAAACTCAGTTGTAGCTGCTCCAACTACTTGGAAAGAAAATAATCAAACTACATAATAAAATACTGAAATCACACAACAAAAACAACTTTAACATTCATGTCAATTTGCACCATAATAATAATTTTGTTTAATTTTAGAAACCCGAACCAATGTCCCCTACCTAATAAATTCTTAACAAAATACCTGGTATATATATGTTCGATTTCATCAGTGGCGAATTCTAAGGATGCTAAAATTTTATTCGTTCTTTATTCAGTTGGATATATATATATATATATATATATATATATATATATATATATATATATATATTGCAATTTTGTTATAAGCATAGTTTATAAAAGCATTATATCACTACACAAAAATTTTCATGTTTCTGAACAATACTGGTCTTCTTCGGGTGATATTTTAAAAATAAATTGTAAAAATGATTTATTTTTGGAAAATATAAAATGAAATCATGATTATTCAGAAAATTAGGTGGAGTGGCAGAAGGAACTTAAACAATATGGTTGTGGGTGTGTCAGTATTACTCAATCAAAAGTGAGAATTAGGTTGAATTATAGAGTTGAAAATTTGGGTCACATAGAGAATTTAGTTACTTAATGTCAAAACATGGGACTTTTATATTTTATTTGAGTAAGATGCATACTAAGAACATACATTATTCAAATGAGAAGACAATAAATTTTTGCTGTATTTTGAGTTGGGATATAATGCTTACATAAATTATTGTAATAACAAAATTACAATATTAAACTCAATACTGTATTAAGCACTCTATATCAAAGTAAATGCATGAACAGTAGGCTTTTAATCTATCTTTTTTCCACGTCCCTATGATATATATATATATATATATATATATATATATATATATATATGTCTCATCAGGTGTTGTCGCATGAACGTAAACATGAATTTCATCCGATTAAATCTTTAAAGAGGAAACGCGTTATACGAAAACTTTTTTCGACATTATATTACTTCTTTCTACTAAAACTTTCTTAACATTTAAAAATGTATGTATACATCGTTATATATATATATATATATATATATATATGCAAGTGAATAAAGAAGTAAGAAAATATTAACAACCTTCAGAACATTGATTTAAACCAGTGCTCAGTATAGAAATAGAGCTATGAATATTTATTCATGTACAAATTATAATTTACTACAAAAGTGTACATTTTGTTTCGGCATCGAAAAAATAATGTCTCATCAGGTAGTTAATAATGATGGTAATTGTTATGTCGACAATCTTCGTCGCCACTGTTATGTCGTGAGTAAGAATAAATAACTGAACAACAGGAATAGGTTAATTGTTGTATTCCGTGAAAATAGTATTTACAAAGGTTATTAGTATCCAATACAAGAATAAAGGTTAATCGTCTCAACCGTCGTAAGACGTAGTATGAGCAATGGGTACTTCCGGGTCGTCACCAGAAGTCTACGACTGACTTGTCGATTGGCTGCTCGGCACACTCTCCTACGTAGATGCCACCATTACTTTACATAGTAATGGAATAGTCCATTATAGCCGAATAGGCGCGGGCGTCCCAACAGTAATAAACGTTATTTTTGAAAAGGAAAATTAAAAATCTTACTTCTCTTTTATTTTTGGAAAATGTTTTGTACGAGTTAAAGGGAAGAGAAAAGATGAGAAAACACTTTTTTTTTATCTGTTCCTTTTATTTTCAGTATCACGCACTTTATTTCCTCTGCATTTCTCTTTCTTTTTTGTTTTCTCATCTTTTCTATCCTCTTTATCTCGTATATCTCGTATGAAATATTTAACAAAAATAAAGGGGAAGTGAGATTTTTTTAATTTTGTTTTTCAAAAATAACGTTTATTACCATTATTATTGATAAAACATTGTTTTTTCGATGTCGAAACAAAATGTACACTTTCGTAGTAAATTATAATTTGTACATAAATAAATATTCATAGCTCTATTTCTATATTGAGCACTGTTTTAAATCAATGTTCTGAAGGTTGTTAATACTTTCCTACTTCTTTATTCACTTGCATGCACACACACACACACACATACATACATATATATATATATATATATATATATATATATATATATTATAAATTATGTTTTAGAACATGTACATAATTTCTTCTATATATGTCCTGTTCCCTACAATCATATGTTTGTTTCAGTGTTTGGATTTAAATACTTCCTCAGGGAAAATAAAGGTTTGGAATCATTCTCTGTTTATATTTGGTTCGTTGTTGTCGTGGGGGTTGGTTGGGGTTATTGGTAATTAAGTTTTGATCGTTTGACTTTTGAGGAATTTGGTGTGTAAGTGTGAAATTGTTGATTAATGGTATTATTTGTTGGAATGTATGTTTTATCTTTTTATCGGTTGGGTATATCTTTTGGTTAGGATTTCTAAGAAGTCGCTGTTGAGTGGTGTATATATCGAGCACTGTTTTAAATTAATGTTTTGGACGGAAAAAATTTTCTTTTTTTCTCTCCTCATTCTATACTCACTCAGATATATATATATATATATATATATATATATATATATATATATATATATATATATATATATGAATTATTTTGAACATTACTTCTATCGATACTCGTATTTAAGTAGATATTCTGTCTTTAATTAAACAGTATTTTATATTTATATCTACCGGCCCGATTATTTCACGATAAATTTTTATTACGAAAATGTGTGCTATCCAGCAGGATTCGAACCTGCGACCCCTATTTACATAGGGGAAGCTAACAGTTGATCTGGTATTGTCTTAACCACTCGACCATGAATAGCTTCTTGATCAGACGAGGTTTTTATCATGCTTATATAACACAATTTTCGATCTATCGTAAACGAACCATATCTGCTCTGTAATGTATCGTAATGTCAAACAAATGTAAACATGTTACGGAAATTAACGAATTTTAACGAAACTTGGTTATAAGCAACCGACAAAATTATTGTCGGTTGCTTATAACAAAGTTTCGTTAAAATATCTCTCTCTCTCTCTCTCTCTCTCTCTCTATATATATATATATATATATATATATATATATATAACGATATATACATACATTTTTAAATGTTAAGATTTTAGTAGAAAGAAGTAATATAATGTGGAAAAAAGTTTTCGTATAACGCGCTTCCTCTTTAAAGATTTAATCGGATGAAATTCATGTTTACGTTCATGCGACAACGCATGCGCACAAACAAAAGACGGAAGCTGAGAATTTTCAATTTAGAATACATTTTATATTTTCTTTGATAGATAAGCCAACCGAATTCTTGATGTTTTTTCTTGATGTTTCCATCACTCTTGTTATTAAATATCCCACATTCTGATAAGTGAAGCTCTACCAAGAAAGATGGAATGTTGATAGTACCAGGACGCAGATTTCCTGTGGATAATCTCGCGATTATCTTCTTTTCTAAAGATTTTCGTCATTTGTTTTCTCTTTTAATTAGAGTAAAATTGTTTACATTAAAATTGTATACATCAAAGTTGGGCCAGTCTCTTTACGGTGAGCAACTAATACATTTAATGTGATCTTTTGTAAAAAATCCTTTTGTATTCACATAATCTTTTAACTAAGATCCTTTATTTAAATTCTCGTTTTTGTTTTGTTTGAAGTCGAGTTACCATCCACAAATAGCCTGAATGTTGTGTTCAAGCATATACAAACTTTGGCCACTCGGTGCAAACATATATATTAAATTGTAATAACGCTTAGAGGCCAAATTCTTGTTTTTTTTTTTGTTTGTTTGTTTGTTTTTTTCTCAGTAGTTTACTGGTGCAATGGATATCGGCTCGGAACGAGAAATCGGGGAGCCGAGTTCGAATTCCAGCTGAATTCATTGCATTCACTTACGCACAAATACTCTTGGGAAAGGTATTAATCCGTCTCTACTTTCCAGTTATGGCTTAAATAACAGGACAGATTGGGTTCTATAGCCTTGGTCGACAACCAGTCGACCGCAGAAACCAATGGCAATCTAATGCGCGATAATCTCCTGCCCAGTCAGTCATGTTTCTTTCGAGACATGATCGCCCAAGCGTGTTTCACGTATGGCACTTAACTGACTGAGTTTACTGGTAGAAAGGCATTTTAAGTAAGTAGATCTTTTGCCATAAAGTGGTAGATATCAAGCTAGGTATACAGCTTTAATAGAATTATTGTGGATAACTTTGTCACTTAGTGTTATTTCAGTCATACCGATTTCGAATTTTCGTGAAAGCATCATTAAAATGTAACTGTCTTCACTCATCAGGGATTTTCATTTTTTCTTTTGCTTTTTGGTTTGTTTTTTTTTTCAAAATCCCTGAAAATTGAAGACATTACAATAATGTTCGAAGTCGGCGTGATTGAACCAAGTGATATATATATATATATATATATATATATATATATATATATATATATATATATATACCTGAAAATCCCGAAGTTATACGAAAAAAGTCAAGCCTATATAACACAATTACCCTGTGGTATCATTCGTGGTCGAGCACTTAAGACGCGCCAGATCAATTGTTGGTTTCTTCTACGTTGACAGGTGTCGCAGGTTCGAATCCTGCCGAATGACGTACGTTTTCGTTCAAAATTTATCGTAAATAATCGGGCCAGTAGAAACAATATACTTTTTGATTATAAACAGTATATCTACTCCAATACGAGTATCGAGTAAAATTAATGCCCATCAACTAATTTACACACACACATATATATATATATATATATATATATATATATTGCCATCATCCAGAGAACAATAGTGAGAATGAAAGACAAACTATGACTCGAGGTCGAGGATGAAAGTCTTGTTTTGTTTTGCCTCTGTCAACTGAGTTGCTGGACTTCGCGATGGTTAATGAGACCGATTTTTCAGAAATGGAAACGAACGCGGAGATCTCAGCCTTTAAACAGTTCATGTTGTGATTACAGTCTTGGATTACAATTATTTTCAACAGGCCGAAATGTTTATCCTGTTAATCTCTATTTAAAAAATGTTTGACCTGCTTGTAAAATAGCATTTTCTTCTTTTCAATTGCTTTTAGTTTTACTTTCTTGGAACAGAACTTTGGTGGGTTGAATTTGTTGGCATTTTTATACAACTTTATGTGTTTCCTGTTCTTTTCAATTATATATATATATATATATATATATATATATATATATATATATATATATAGGAAAGAATATTAATAAAATGTTTTGAATTTTGTTTCTGATGAAGGACCGAGGGCGGTCTGAAATATAAAATATAATAAAAATAAACAAATACTGTTCAAAAAAAGTACATTTTTAAATTCAAAACTTTTTATTAATATTCTTTCCTATACATATTAAGACAGTATACGTGGATGATCATCACTATATATATATATATATATATATATATATATATAAAACTTTCATCCAAAAGGAAAAGCAGGAAGGTAAATCCCAAAAAAAAACCCTTACTTTTAAACTGAGTTGTAAGTTAAAATTTAGTCTTGTCTGGATCTAAGAAAAGGAAGTGGAAAGAAAGAAAGAAGTGGGAAGGGGTGGTTGACAGGGAAGTAAGCTAAGAAAAAAGAAAAGAAAGGAAAGAAAAAGGAAAGAAAAAATCCAAAAATCTAAAAATTGACATTGATTTCTCTCTACTTTCTTTTATTCCCACCCTTTTAATTTTTCTGTGATGCATATTTTTTTTTAACTTCCGCCGGTAAAATATCTTGCTTTATTTTGAAATAAAAAGTTGCCGATGAAGCGTGAAATTTATTTTAGGGATTTCATGTAGAAATGGCCATACAACTGATTTGAACATCGAAATTTATTTTATTTTATAAATATATATGCATGCTCGAGTGTGTTTATTTTTATATGTGTGGCGCCAGTTGTAAGCCAGTGAGACGAATTGATTCTAACCGTACCCTGTGCATGAGGCGGAGTGCAAATATTGTGTAATCTACTCTGGTCTTGCCAAATATACACATAACAAACTGGGTATGAAATAATTAGAAAACTTAAAAATTATTAAGGAGCGAGAACAATAAATGAGTAATCAGGAAGACAATAGGTGACGATTAACGTTGCATTTAAAGTTTTGAAAATCAAACTTGACTGATGCTGAAAGAGAGTTCCACAAGCGTGATATGCGAGAAAAGAAACTGTTAACATAGGATATACGGTTAAATCTAACCAATTCAACTGTAAATCAATGAGACCTCGCCGACAAACTAGTACTGCGCTTAAAATCCTATAAATTCGAGATACCATAGATTATATTCAGTTCGCGGGCCAATAAGTATAATACGTGTTTTTAAAATAACAATCCGTCTATTTCGAAAACGTGTATTCGCTAAAAATAAGGTTTGATATATATATATATATATATAGCATATTGAATGCTGGTGTTAATAAATAGTTCAAGACGTAAAATAACAGACCTAAAAATTATATATTAATAATAAATATACATTTTTCTCAGCAGTAGCAAAGCTCTAATCTTCATGCACAACGCAATCATCAGGTGCTGAATTAAGGCTTATTGACAAGCGTTAACTCATCACCTAAAGATTGTATTGTACAACTCTGACCGGTGCTACTTATGAGCGAAAATGAATTATATATATATGTATGTATGTGTGTGTGTGTGTGCGTGTGTGATATTATTTTATTTACGTTTAAATGTATGATTACAACTATATTTGAGATTTTTATTTTATTTGTTCATGTTAATTTAATCTCACATAAATATGAGTAAGTACCATTAAGATTATATATATATATATATATATATATATATATATATATATATATACACATTATCATATGACGGTTACACGCCTCGGGGTTTCATGCGCTACGCAATCATCAGTTGCATATTACGAAAAGGCTGTTTACGAGATTTTAATTTATGTTAATTCAATGTTCGTGGGAGTTAAATCTTATAATTTTAGGACCCGATTTATTAACCTATTAAAAGAAAAAATTTAATGAGGCTAAAATAATTAAAAACACTCAAAGTAAACTTTTAAATTAACATAAAAATATTGTCAAAATGCAAGAAGTTGAATTCAAATGGGAGTGATTCGTAATTATTAAATAGTAATATTTGCGGAAAAAAGAAAAAAAGAAAGAAAGAAGAAAAAGATAAAGAAAAAAGGAAGAAAAGGTGAAAATAAGGAGAAAGAAAAAAGACGACAGAATAATCTCTATCAATCGGGGTCTAAGAAATAAAGTAGATTAGAGTTATTTATAAGATTTAACATGACACTTTTTTCTAAAGACGTAAGTTACATGTTTTCTTTACCATTGTGTTTTAGCGATGATATTCCAGGTAATGATTGAGTTGTCTTTTTTTTCTATTTCCAATAATAGAGATGCTTTTGCTGTATTTACTTTTGTTTAAAAAAACAATATATGGTTATTGAAACGGTATTTCCATTTATTAGCAGTTGCTCCAAAATAGAATTTAACATCATCATCATTATCACCCGAAATGGATGCGAGCTTTATAAATAATAATTTTGGGCATACATTCTCATAAATCAATACAATTTCGTTTATGTATTAACTCTAGTAATAAGGAAGTTATTACAACTCTAAACTTAAATACACTATTGCATTAGAAAAATTAAACTTGACAATGAGCTGTTATAAACAAAATCGGCAGAAATAAGCAGAAACTATGTAAACGAAACACTATTTGGTTTAACCCACAAAACAAACATTAGAAAATTCTTCCTAAATTTAATTTACAAACATCTTTGCAGTTTACCCATACTAAAAAAAGATTCTCAACAAAACAGTGTTGAAATTAGTTATAGTTGCGTTAAGAAGTATATTTCGCAACAGAATAATATATCAAATAAATACTTGGCCCACTGAATCATAAGTTACCCTACTATTACTAATAGTGACCCTTTTAAGAATAATTGCAACTGCAACAATTTTTATCTTCCTGCAGCTTTTGCATATTTAAATTTTACTTCTGATAAATTAAAAAATAGTACCCTCATATTATATGATTTAGCTCTTGTGAACATTGAGTGATCTTAAATTCAAATCTCTTAAACAATCAGTTCGTAATACGCACCTGATGATTGCGTAATCCATGAAAGTCCGTGTCGCACCACCGACGTAGGATAGTATGTATATTTATTAATATATATAATTAATAGCTACGTTTATACTACATTAAACACTGTTTTATTAATATCTGAATAATATTTTATACATATTAGTAATATCTTATGTATATTTATTAATCGACGCAACTATATATATATATATATATATATATATATATATATATAGTCATCCGCAGACAGATCTGTTTCGCTGTATCACAGCTCATCAGTACGGTTAGATTCCGATTGCTTTTAACCCAGGATTGAAACCCGACCGAATTGGCGTCAGTCGGCGATTCTACCTCTGAGCTATGGGCACTCGGTAGAAGAAGGCAGGCCTTTTAGCGTGTATATTATCATTATACACGCCCAATAGCCTAATTCATTACTGATCGAGCACTCTGGAAGAATGGTAGACTTTGAAAAACAGTAGCTACTCTAGCATGTACGCATAGCTCATTCAGTAATAAATTAGAGCACTCAGGCTATTGGGCGTGTATAATGATAATATACAACCGTACTGATGAGCTGTGATACAGCGAAACAGATCTGTCTGCGGATGACTATATACATATATGTATATATATATATAGATGAAGAGAACCAACGGTTTTACAATTCCGAGTTCTCCGGCATTTACTTTTTTTTTATATAAAAGTGTTCAATACTTTTTCTATGATAATGGACTCAACTTGAGTAAACATATACTCCTTCCATAATGAGATCCGTGAGTTACAGAAGAGTACCGGGACTGATCCGTAAGTTACCGAGCGATACCGAAGTTACACAGAGAATACCGCGTCAGCAGTCATAGTAGCTCTGAGCTCCACTCAGCCAGAATAGTATTACACGGATATACTTAATTACAGCATGGTTTCACTTCAAATACTTGTATATATATATATATATATATATATATATATATATATATATGTACCTTACTAATCGTATTCCTAGATTACTATCCTGCGTTCCAGCTGTATCTTTACGTTTAATATAATTATTTTCTTATCGCAAATATCTGTTTTGTTGTTCAGTATATTGTGTGGTTCCTCACCCGGAATCCACAACAAATACAATAAATATTATAAAGCATAATATAATTATATAATTAAGTTTGTTTTTTAATTAGAAATACATTGCGACATGGAAATTTCTATGTTTCGAGATTTCTACAGCGTCATCATTGTTGTGGAAATAATTTTCATTTAAATATAAGAAACAATACGTTTGCTACTTATAAATATGGGAAAACATAAAAATTTATGTGTGTGTGTTCATTTTAGCTAATCGGAATAGTGATTCAATTTAAATTTGAAAAAGTTTATATTTTTGAGGAAAACATGTTTTTTTCTTTTAATCGTAACGGCCAATGTGTCAACTTAATTTTTAAAACTCCTTTTTTGTTTTAGAAAATTTTGTAATATGATATGGAGAAAGCTGAAAGAAAAATGTTTGTAACAATAATAGATGCATCAACGGAAATAGGGTTTAAACAGGGGTTTTCTTGAAGTTTATTCAGTCCTTTCTAATAAAAAACTTAAAAGAAATATCACCAGACCCTACAAAGTGATCGGAATTGTCAGGGAGACAGAATACGCGACAAGAGGTATGAGAGGCGGTAAGGAATAAAATAAGGAAAGCAATTCTTCTTTTTCTATATGCCTTGTCCTTTCAGGACGTAGGCGAATATGGCCTTCCACGTCTCCCTATTCCTTAGCATGCTTTCTCCTTTTACACCACGCAAGCTCCGCTGTGCCATCCACCTGCTCAGGCCCGTCAAGTATGTTACAAACTACTTTCTCTTGTCGCTCTTTCCCTCTATCTGGGCCGTGAGTATTAGATTCTCCAAGCCCTCCTTCATCATTGCATGTTCCAGGAACTTTAGCTGTCTTTTCCTGATGCTCAGTATTAATTATTTTCGTTTCCATCCTTTCCAAAACCTCATCATTGATCAGTTGCTCGATCCATGATATCCGCAGTATCCTTCTGTAGAACCAAATTTCAGTTGCTTCAAGTTCCTCTTTCATTTCGATGAGATTGTCCAACATTCACTGCCATATTGAAGAAATGACATCTCATAACAATTTAGAACTCTTTTCTTTGTTTCTAGCGAAATTCCCCTGTCTCTTAATACTCTATTCAGCCTCCGGAATGCATATTATTATATCTTATAAATCGGCTATAACACCCGGTCATATATATATATATATATATATATATATATATATATATATATATATATATATAATCGTGTCGCTCCACGCAAAGCATTTTACTGCAACGGTCATATATATATATATATATATATATATATATATATATAATCGTGTCGCTCCACGCAAAGCATTTTACTGCAACGGTCATATATATATATATATATATATAATCGTGTCGCTCCACGCAAAGCATTTTACTGCAACTGTTGAGCAGGGTATTACATCGGAAGTAAGTTATGAGAAAGAGTGCCAGGTTACAGGGGGTGTTAGGAAGAGAGTAGGAGAAGGATGAGAATACTGATGAGAGTGGAATGGACGAAGAAAGGAGCGTGTGTGTGTGTGTGTGTGTGTGTGTGTGAGAGAGAGAGAGAGAGAGAGAGGAGGATACAAGTTAGTGAGATAGAAGATGACTATTGATTGACTTTACATTTGAATTCTTGAAGATTGTAGCTGTCGAAAAAGCAACTAAACGGGAGTGAATTCCACAGGTTGGAAGTGCAATAAAAGAAGCTGATGGAGTAGAATTTGCGTTTACAACTTATTGGTTTTACAGTAAAGGGGTGGGACCTAGTTGCTAATCTAGTAGCTCGAGTAAATTCATGTGTAGTGGGGGGTACTAGTGAGCTAAGTTCATCTGAGCAGAAGCCATGAAATTATTTGCAGAAGAAACACAGAGAAGCCACATTGCGTCGGCGAGAACGTGACTGTATTTGAACTGCCAAATTGGGATCGATCACATCACAAATTTTTCTTTCCTACTAATATAAACGTTTCATACTAATATAAACGTTAGTTCATCCATAATACACTGCCGCAGTACGTGAGATACAAGAAGACAGGTTATATAGCAGTAACAAATATACCTTTAATATAACTAAAACAATTACAAATAAACATTCAAAATATTTAAATATGTCCCTGTTGGGACGCCCGCGCCTATTCGGCTATAATGGACTATTCCATTACTATGTAAAGTAATGGTGGCATCTACGTGAGGAGACTGTGCCGAGCAGCCGTACTCTACTACGACACTGTCAGCTCTCTGCCTTCGGGTGGAGGGCGCTCTCTGCTTCCGGGCAGAGAGCTATAACCCAGTTGTGGTTTCGCTGAAGGGTAGAGGCACGACTGGGCAAAAATAGACAGACATTTTTTGGCCGGGCCGTATAGCCCGGAAATCCCAGTTATAACTGACCATGTGTCACATGTTGCCCTTACTGGGAGGGACAAATAAATATAGAGAGTGCTGAGCAGCCGATCGACAAGTCAGTCGTAGACTTCCGGTGACGACCCGGAAGTACCCATTGCTCATACTACGTCTTACGACGGTTGAGACGATTAACCTTTATTCTTGTATTGGATACTAATAACCTTTGTAAATACTATTTTCACGGAATACAACAATTAACCTATTCCTGTTGTTCAGTTATTTATTCTTACTCACGACAAAACAGTCCCAAAACAAAATGAATGTTTATGATGTCCAAATAGATGATAATGTTTTAGTAACAATGAACAAAAAACAACATGCAGATCTGGTTTGCCGTATTTGTCGTGGGTCTACCTACGGAGGCAAAAAAAAAAAAAAAAAATAGAAGGAGGAGGAAGAGAAAGAAGAGCTCCTCATAAGGGAAGAGAACCGTTGTCTTCCTACAGAAGCATTTTTATTTTATTAGGGAAATGAGAAAAGAAATCCAGTATTTGAATAAGAGATTGAAAAAAGGAAAATTGAAAGTTTGAATACTAGCATTATCGAAAATGATCAGAGTATAATGTCAAGCAGATCTTTTTGTAAAGATGAAAGAGGGTTGGACCGAGAAGCGAACCCTTTCCTTTGGTGACACCTGCACTGATTAAGAGGGCCTCGGAAGATTGAACGTTAATAATTACCTTTAGAACTTTAACTGAAATGAGTTCTGTGATTCCTTGGCTATAGAGCATGGGCAGTGTTCCTTTATACCGAACAATGTCAATGGCTTTTTAAATATCTAATACGATTGATATGTATTTGTTATGATATGATTTGTTATGATATGTATTTGTTTATAATACGATTGAGATGTATTTGTTGCCTAGTGCCTCACTGATTTTAAGGGTAATGGCACTTAGGATATCAGTTGTGGATTGGGCAAATCGAAGCCCGTAGCTTAGGAAGCTTTCCTATTGAGATGACTTGATCATAGCTTCAAAACCTTTGCTAACGACACTGAAGAAACCGATGAGCCTATACTGAGCGCTCACCTGCGTTTTAAAGCCTGGGCATATATCACCTTAGATTTCCACTCACGCTGGGTGATGACGGCAAACCGAACATTAAGTCTCTATTTTGGGACCGAAGAACCAGAAAAAAAAACTGAAAGCAATTGAAACATTTATCATGAAAGTATATGTCCCGTTTATGGTTTGATATTAAACGATTTTAGTCACTTGATCATGGAGCTCCTCATATTCTCAAATTGATTCAGAGATCTAAAGTCATACCCAATGACCAAAAAGAAATATTAGATCTTGTACTTCAAAAAATGTATATTTTCTGCACCCCGAGAATATTCTCGTTTCTATGCTCTATGAAAAACGAGAATTCGTGCGAGAATTAGCCATCAGGCAAATGTTCAAAGTCAGACAAGAACGAGCCAATGTCGTTCGACAATTCAAAATACCAACAATCAATTTTGATGATTCTGATTCCGTTTTCTCATTTCTTGGGCAGATTTATCATTTTATAATGAATCCCACTTAACCATGAATTTCAAAATTGGGGAATTGCGGGTAAAGGGTATAACACCCCATTTTTTGAACTGCCTTGCCACACCCAAGCTTTTGAATGTTGTATAAAAGCAGTAAATAAAGCTTTTACCTCAGTGTGTGGACAATATAATCGGGATGGATTTATTTGAGCAATGTACAGGGTGTCCATAACGTTCGTGTGCACTTTAAAAATGTATAATTTTATTTGTATTTGCGATAGAAATAATTTGTAAGGAAGAAGTTTCTTTCGCTCTCTTTCTTCGCTAATGCTATTACATTGTGGAACAGACTCCCGAAAAGCTGCTTTTCCGACCACTACAACCTACTGCAGTGGCTTTCAACGTAAAGTTACTGGGCGTCCACACAAAAAATAGCAAATTTGGGGTTCACGGTAATATTTATGTCGTCCACTGAGCAATTTCACTTAGAAACGATTGTTACAACTTAGCATAGGAATTCCTCCAGTAACCAACGCTATATTAAGTTACTAAAACTAGAAAAATAAGTTTAAAACTAGCAGAAAACGAGATCAAGCTATATAATCGTTTTTTAATTTACCAATTGTTTTGACTTTACTTTACCGGGTATTTGACTTTACTTTAGCAGATGTTTTGACCGTAAAAGTTGAATAAAAATTAGAAGGGTAACTAAAGAAAGCATAATATATGTTATATTAAGTGTATGGTTTTTAAGAAATAAACAATTTTATTGGCGTAAAAATAGATCAGTTGGTAAATCGGTTTAAATATTTCGTCGAAAGAAAGAGATAGTCATAAAATTCGTCCACGGGGCGTAATGTAGAAGAGAGAGTGTGAGTTGAGAAATACTGCGGTGATGGTCTCTTTTGGAGATGGAAGCTCGCGTTCCGACGAGTTTTATGAATCCATGGGTGGAGTGCCAACTAACTGCCGAAAAAGTCTCTTTAATGGTTTTTTATATCGTTTTCTTAGGTTAAGATCAGCTTTAATTTTTATTTTGTTTCTTTAGGCGGGAGTAGGTTCTATTGGTGAAAATTCCGAATTGTATTTTTCTTTGAGTGTGTACGTGAAACGGAAGCTATGTGCGGAGCCTATGCGCAGTTGACGAAGATTTTAGATCAGTCTTGGGCTTCGAAGTGTCCACAGCTGGCCAATGGCGGAAATTTGTGCAACGGAAATCAAAAGGAGATCTGGTTTTAGGAAGATTATAACATATATAAAAAGGAAAATTATATAAAGATTTCTAAACTTGTCTTTTATTAAAAAATGAAATAAACTTGTTTTTTCATGGAGGCGTCCACCAAAACAAAATATGAATAAATGTTGTGCACTTTTTAATCCCCATTGTGTGCATTTGCAACATCATCCAGTAACACTCTACCATAGGCGACTCTTTGGCTTTGTATTAGTCGAACGATAATATTAAAACAGGTAAAAAAGAACAGAAGTTTAATAAAGAAAGGAAATAAAGGTTATCAAATTTAAAAATTAAAAAAAAAATTTTTTTTTCTAATAGGTAACAAATTTAGAAGTTTAATATCTGGAAATTAATTATTGTTCAATAAATTTTCGGACTGATTTGAAAAAAATGTTTTAAATAGGAGCGAAATTAATGGCATTCAAATAACACCTAACAATTTCGTAGCAAAACAAATTGTTTAAGATTTTCAATTGGTGCTGTTCCATTGAAAACGAGGCAGAGTCGACTGCTCGGGCAACTGCTACCGCTATTACTGAACAGGGTGGTAGTTAATAATTAGAAAGCACCTGTCGCGTGTCACGTGTAATTGGCAATTAAGTTGGTTTTGCAGCCGGAGTGTAGGCCGTTGGCGGACACTCTAGTAAAAGCGAGTAACGCCCATAGCTAGCAGCATGGCACATCATTAGCAATGGGTTGCGATGAGGAAGGGAAGGAAGTTAAAAGAACGAAGAAAGAAAGAGACTAGTCGGACGAATCCATCGGGCATGCTGTGAGCGCGATGGACAAACGAACATGGTAGGATCCGGAAAAAGAGAATATATATGCCATTACACATTAACAAAGACACACACACACACACACACGTATTATACATGTGTTCTGCTTTATGTGTGTGTAAAGGCGAAAGGGTGCTGAAAAGTTTTTGACCCGACAAAGAAACATTTCTCACAAAATCTGATGCTTGGTCATTTGGTCAGATTTCTGTTTGTAAACAGTGAACACATTTCTTGTTAATGCACTTAATCAGTCAGTTTAGGTGCCATACGTGATACACGCTTGGGCGATCATGTCTCTAAAGAGACACTGACTGGGCAGAAGATTATCCCGCAGTAGGTTGCCATTGCTTTCTGCGGTAGACTGGTTGCCGACCAAGGCTATAGAACCCAATCTGTCCTGTTATTTAACCCATAACTGGCAGGAAGAGACGGATTAATACCTTTCCCAAGGGTATTTGCGCGTAAGTGAATACAATGGATTCAACTGGAATTCGAACTCGGCTCCCCGGTTTCTCGTTCCGAGCCGATATCCACTGTACCACAACGCACATAAATTAATCACATAGATTTAATATGTATACACTGAACAGAATATTTCATATCCGATGTCTTGAGTTTCGGACCTACTGACTGACATCGAACACACACACACACACACACACACACACACACATATCTCTCTCTATTTTTAACCTTCTCAGTTTCTCTCTTTCTCTCTCTCTCTCTCTCTCTCATTCTCTGTACATATATATATATAGATATATAAATCGGTTTAAACTAATGGATATATATTTCACAGTTTAATATTACTTTTTCCATAAAAATAAATCTATTCTTTTATATATATATATATATATATATATATATATATATATATTAGGAGAGGTTGATTTTTCATTTTGTTTAGAAAATAAACACTGCACTCCGCACTGGCATCAAAACCAAATGTATAGATTGTACCCAGTTTTGAGTATTTAGTCTTAAATCAACTAAAAAATATACCGAAATACCTGAATTTCCGCAGATTTTTACTTGCAAACTGACTTCAAAATTGAACTATTTCAAGAATTAACGAATAAATCAAAATAAAGTTGATATTTTTCGTATTAAATACAATGAATAGAAAAAGTATATTCAAACCAGAGTTATAATTATGAATGATAACAAGCAAACTATGCAATTTTTTTACAATATTCGATAAGGGAAAACTGTGCCAAAATTGTAAAAGATTACAAAAAGGCTAATCAACAAAATTTATTTTGTAAATAGACATCATTAATCAAGTATAAACAAATGTTTACTTATCTAATGTACTATTTTTTCTTTCCTCTTGCCTCACCTCAAATTCATCTGAGAAAGTGAAAGAATCTTGTTTAAAATTTTTTTAACGCAATATTTTGCAATACGTTCGACTGTTGCTTTATTCACTGGGTCATTTTGAAAATGTCGTTGTTGGTTATGAAATGTGTTATTAAACCAAGTAACGGTATATATTTCAATTACATATATTATAAGTTTTTCAGTAATCACCGGAATTAAATTCCAAAGCTCTAATTTTTAACTTCATCTTAAAACATGATTTCTCAAAAAAAAAAGGGCTAAAAATTTTAGAAAAAAATATTTTGTCTCATTATTTATTATGTCAAAACCTCAAATTTTTAAATTGAGTGCAATACCAGGTTTCCAAAATCGACCTGCCCTCTGCTAATATACCTATGCATATAAATATGTATGCATGTTATTAATATATCAGTCATATGGACACATATGATGATAAGCAACATTTGGCTTCCGATTGAGAAGTTTTGAAGAGCATGGGACCAGCTCTTAATTGCTGTCGTTCAAACATCCACCCTGACCCAGCACCTGTTAGGGTCCCAGTTATGGGAAATAGTTAATCCACAAACTAGGGTCAAAGCTCTAAGGGCAAAAAAAAACAACAACAAAAAATATAGTGAAAATTGTAGCAATTTTGGAGAAGCAATACATTTTGAAAGAAAAGAATACTGCCAGCAATATATTCCCGAAGAAAAAATATTACCAACAATCCATTTCTAAAGAATATAAATTAATAGTAATATATTTTTGAAGAATATATATATATATATATATATATATATATATATATATATATATATATATATATATATATATATATATATATATATATCAGTAATACATTTGACACCCAACAAAACCCTCTTTACGAAAATGAAACCTGATTTCCAAATTGATTTCTTACAAAAAATACATATTCAATTCATATTGTAAAAATATTGTTAGCATTAAATAACCCGGTGAGGTTAATATGCCGTAAAACAAACCAAACCATAATATCACCATAGTCAAGACAATATATTTTTGAAGAAAAGTATATAATCTAGTAACAGATCAGACTTTTGACAGAACCTTCTTTACAAAAATACGTTAATAAAACCTGATCTACGAACTAATTTCTTACAAAGAATACATATTCTATTCACACGAATCTATTGTAAAAACGTTATCGGCGTTAAATGACCCATTGAGGTTGATATACCGTAAAACAAAACGAACCGAACAATAATATCGCTGTAGTTAAGCATTGTTGGACCTGGTAAGTACCTCGATGGGTGACCGTTTTCGAATACCAGGTGATGTAAACTTGGATATACAAATAGTGTTATGAATAACGACTCGAAATTAGAACCAGTTCCTCTAGTTATGCTTTAGTTAGTAGAAATTATATCAGTAAATCGTTAGTATTTCCCAAAAATTATAACTATTAAAAATATCTTCTAGTTTTAAAAAAATTACTAAATGTTGGTGAGCCGTGAAAAAGAAATACATGAATACCGTCTGGAAAAACAATTTGATCAAACAGTTACATCAGAAATCCCCTCTATTTAAAACATATATATATATATATACGTGATTATAATTCTACTCGTCTCGAAAAGGAAAAAAATGGTTGTAAAAAAAAGAAAGAGCTGAAGGCATGAAAGTCAGTCAAAAGTTTTCGGACTTAATTCAGCACGAAGCCCAAAGAAAAAACTCGACACGAGTAACCATCTAACAGAACGCGCCCAATACAAAGGTAGAGCAGACTATCATTTGAAAGGTTTTTTTTCTGTTGCTGAGGTGATGTGTCGATCCCCGTGGGGATCTTCATATCGAAATGGCCATTCAACATCTTTGAATTAATCCTTTTTTAATATATATATATATATATATATATATATATATAGTGTCAAAAGTATTACTAGTATATATATATATATATATATATATATATATATATATACTAGTAATACTTTTGACACCCAACAAAACCCTCTATTTAAAATTTAAAAATACGTCAACGGAACCAAATTTAGATAGTGATTTCTTACAAAAAATGTTTATTCTATTCCTATAACTCTATTTTGAAAATCTTGTTGGCAGTAAATAACCCATTGAGGTTGACATAGCGTAAAACAAAACGAACCGAACAATAATATCGCTGTAGTTAAGCATCGTTGTACCTGATAAGTACCTTGATGCGTGACCGTTTTCGAATACCAGGTAATGTAAACTTGGATGTGCAAGTAGTGTTATGAATAATGACTCGGAATTAGAAGCAGGTCCTCTAGTTATGTTAATTCGTATTAAAATATATCTTCTGGATTTAAATTAATTACAAAATGTTGATGAGCCGTTCAAAAAGAAATACATGAACATTTTGATCAAGCAACTACATCAGGAATCTTCTCTATATTCAAAACATATATATATATATATATAGTTATACTCGTTTCGAAAACCTTTTTCCGAAAACTTTCGAACAAAGGAAAAGATGGTTTCAAAAGTGTTCGAACAGAAATTAGCACGAAGCCCAAAGAAAAAGAAGGGGGGAAAAAAACCCCGACACGAGTAACCATCTAACAAAAAGTGCTCAATACATATGTAAAGCGAGCTTAATAGAACCTAATGTGCCAGACGAACCTACCTAGGTTTCTTCTAAATGGATCGTCAGGGAAACCTTTCCCTGACGATCCGTTTAGGAGTAACCTAGGTATGTTTGTCTGGCTCATTAGCTTCTATTATATATATATATATATATATATATATATATATATATATATAATAGAAGCTAATGAGCCAGACAAGCATACATATATATATATATATATATATATATATATATATATATATATATATACCAGTAATAGACTCGATAAAACCTTCTTTACAAAAATACGTCAATGAAACCTTATCTACGAACTAATTTCTTTTAAAAATACATATTCTATTCATACGAATCTATTGTAGAAACCTTGTTGGAGTTGATGACCCAGTGAGGTTGATATGCCGTAAAACAAAATGAACCGAACGAATCGTTACTATTTCCCCCAAAATTATTAAAATTAAAAATATATTCTGGCTTCGCAAAATATTAATGAGCTGTAAAAAACAAATACATGAACAAGGTTTGGAAAAATATTTTTTTTTTGATTAAGCAGTTTTATTAGAACTCCCCTATATAATTAAAACAACACTATAAAAACCAATAGAGAAAAAATTAAAATTTTGAAATTTAAATACTAGAATATCCTTCTAAATAAAGGGAGGGCGTTCATTAGTATGTGTTGTCATAGAAATAAGTATAAATTGCAATAATTATCCTATTCTTCCAATTAGTCACAATAAGTTTTTTTTTTAAAATTTGGCTAAGCAGTTACTTCCCCACTACGTACCTACCACTCAAGGGTCAAGCCACATACCTTCCCACTGCCAAAGAAGAAATTACTACTAAAACTCCACTAGCTTAACCCTATAAAAACCAACACCCCCAAACCCCTTCCTTTACTAAAGCAAACCTCTGGGATTAGAATTTTTCGCCATTCTTTGTTTATATGGAGTTGAGAATGCATGTCTTAAAATGATATGTTGAAAATGGCTATTTTCCCCTCTACGTTTTATCTGAATTTACAGATAAATGAATAAATATGTGCTCTGTAAGTTAAATTAAATTACATTGAGCTTTCTATTGGATCAGTTTAAATATTTTAAGGATATTAATAGGATCTTCTCGTATTATGTACCAACTTTCTTCCGGATTATTTACCAATCCTATCCTGAATTTACTGGATTTTTTTTGTATATATATATATATATATATATATATATATATATGTTTGTGTGTGTGTGTGTGTGTGTGTGTGTGTGTTTCTTATTTTCATGCTTTTTCTCTATTTCACCTTTTTTAACAGAATTACTACTCTCCCAAACAAACGTACACAACAGTATCAAGAAATCAAAAGCAAATGGTTGAATCCATCGACAGGGCAATAAAAACAATCTCTCCACACTTGACAGTATTTGACGTAATTTTCAGTTAGCAGTATAAAAAAAGGGTTCTTTAAATTCTTTCAGTTGCTAGAGGACATTTTGTTTTGTCATTATTAGTTACTTGGGTTTTAATAAATTCATTTCGTTTTTTTTTTTTGCCTTGAAAAAGTCCATATAGGATGAAACGCGTTGGCAACTAATACAATTTTTCTATTGTCTTATATATATATATATATATATATATATATATATATATATATAATAAATATTCTGATTATCCTATGTCTATATCACGATCTGGAGTTTCATACAATATGCAATCATCATATGCATATTATGAGCTGACCGTTTCTAAATTTTAATTTTAATTTTGTGTTCTCGCGTTGATTAATGACGTTATAAATTATAAATCAGGGGTGCCATATATATATATATATATATATATATATATATATATATATATATATACTAGCATCATAGCCCGGTGTTGCCCGTGCAACTCGGAACATTTTAGTAGTAGGAGAAGATGCCAATGAGTGGAGTAGATGGAAATCAATTATTGAAAGTTGGAGAGGAGAGCTGAGGCTGGTAGTAACCATTTTCAGCATTAAGAAGAAGGTATTGAATGCATGTTGCTGTAGTATTCGAACGGAGTATAAAGTGTAGTTTTAGTGCCGGTATTTTGTCTCCTTCTAAAGGGGTGAGGGTTTTTTTTATGTGGAAATGAATAGAAAACATTTGCAGGAAGTGGTGTTAGTAATAAATAAGATAGACGTTTACCTGTTTTAAATGTAGATAGCCATACGTCCCAACCGAGCTCTTTTTTTAGGAGGCATGTGAAAAAATCTATAAAAACTGAGCACACCTAGTATTAGTGCCTGTTACTTTAAACGAAGATGGCTGCTAAATTACTTGGAACGCAATGTTTACAATACTCACACAAACATCAAATCTCGTGATGCAATTAAAACTCGGTTATATATAAAAAAAATAATTATATAAAAAACTGTTGTTTCAAAATTGTTCAAAAATTCCATTAAAAATATATTTTCTTTTGCGTAAACGTGATTTGATGTTTTGTGTGACATTGTAAACAACATTGCGTATGTTTTTGTTTCAAAATTACGGCGGAAAATGTTTACATTTTTTGTTGACTTAATTTAACATAAAAATAAAAAATATTTATTATGTCTTACTGAAATTAGAAATATAAAAACTATTACGTTCTCAGTTAAGAAATTTTCGAAGAATATTTAAAAATGTAGACATTTAATTTTATAGAAAACAGTTACATTAATGTTACACGAATAACAGACAGTTGATTTCTTGCATGAAATATTTAGCGAAAAAAATCTTTTAAATTTTATTTTCTGAAGTATGAAATATTAAATCTGAAAAAAAAAATTTAAATGATTAAATTATCCATTGGCACTTTTTTTTTTTTACATATTTTGTTTTGTTTTTGTTTTAAAAAAATTTTTTTTTTCTTAAATATTTCTTTTGTTTCAAAAATACGGGGAAAATATTCTCATTTTTTTGTTGACCAAATGAATTTTTAAAACGTAGGAATAAAAATTAAATATAAAGGCTCATTTTTTTTTAATAAAAAATATTTTAGTCGCCTTTGACACGTGTGATTTGATTTCTGCGACGTAATTCAGCAACCATCTTAGATCTTAGATGTTTTACGGAGCAAATGTAAAAAATCGGCCCCATTGGCCAAAACAGTGCGAAAGGAAAAATTGCTGAACCTAAAACTCAAAAAGTATGTGTCGACCTGGCTTTCCTGTGGACATGTGTCCCTAGAAAGCCTGAATGGTGTAGCTTAAAAAATGTAGGCGTGCATAAGGAACAGTCACATACAGACTCACAGATTGCCTTTTATATATATATATATATATATATATATATATATATATATATATATATATATATATAATTACCATAGGACATATGCACACTACAAACTACTACAAAATTGTACATTTTGTAATAGTTTGTAGTTCACACATATTTTGCCGTAATAATTAATAATAAATATTCATTGGTCTATTTTTTATATTGAGTACTGTTTGAAATTAATGTTGCAGTTACTAACTTTGTTCTTATTCATTTGTATATATATATATATATATAATTATGTTTATACCTGCAGTTTGGATGAGTGACCAACTTAATAAATTTCCATTCAGTATGTTTCATTGACTAATCGGTATCATCGCAAAAGTAATGTCCGAAAAACAAAATCAAAATACATTTGCGATACAACATGAAATTCACGTTCATCATCTGAAGACTGAAATTTTGCAGGAACTATATCGTTATAGAAATGACATTTACCCTGACTATATCATTTTAGAAATGACATTTTAATTAATTCCAACTCTTTATGTGTTTATTCATTAGTTCTTTTTTTTTCTTTTTTTTTTTTACCCCAGGTTCTTTCAGTGCTAATACAGCATGAGAAAGTGATTCTGAAATAGTTTGGTTGTTCATATTAATCATAAGGTATGCAATTGTGAAAAATTATATTGTGAGCTACCCTGTTCCTGGGAACAGTGTCCCGAGGTCGTGCCACCCCATTGCACTAGAGGGTTGGACCAGGTGCTCGTCACCGGGTCCAGCGCGACCGGCGTTTGACAGGACTGGGTAATTTTTATGCCTTGCCCGCTCGTACGCGTCCAGGCTCCTCAATTTAAACTTTAACCTTGTGTCGCATTCACTTCCTAGTGGGGGGAAGAGGTAAATATCCATATTAATTGGAAGGGCTTATGGCACTTTCGAGGCATCATTGTTTGATTAAATTGTGTTCAGTTTTTATGTCAAAATAGTTTTCCAAATATATTGTCTTATATATTTATACACACACACACACACACACACACACACACACACACACACACACACACACACACACACACGCACGCACACACACACACACACACACACATATATATATATAAAGGATTTTATCTATTTTAATATTAATTTTCAATGAATATTCGTATGTGAGTGAATAGTCTGTTTTTATAATTTGACAGTAGATTTTATAATTTCCACCGACCCAAATAGTTCAAGAAATCTTAAATTATTTTCTGGTAGGAATCGAACCTGCATACTCCTAATACCGGGGAAAAGCCGTCGTTACATAAGACGTATCTTACCACAAACTACATGGCTGACAAAGCTCAATTTTAAACATTTAAATACATATTCTTCTGATTTCTTTTTTATAGAACAATTTGAATCTGCTCAAATTGTACCTCATGCAAGCATACGCAACCGAAGACATTAGACTGATATTAAGCACATCTGCCACCAGTCAGTTAAGTGCCATATGTTATACCCGCTTAGGCGATCATGTCTCGAAAGAGACATGACTAACTGGGCAGAAGATTATCCCGCAGTAGGTTGCTATTGCTTTCTGCGGTAGACTGGTTGTCAACGAAGGCTATAGAACCCAATCGGTCCTATTATTTGACCCATAGCTATAAGGAGAAGAGATGTATTATATTATTAAGTAGTAATTAGTGGGGGATCAGTTTATCACTTCATAACAATATGAAAATGATCCCCCACTTTATGCCTATTAGAAGCCTTAATCATGTTTTCAACTATTATATTCAGTCAGTCAGTTAAGTGTCATACGTTATACACGCTTTAGGAGATCATGTCTCGAAAGAGACATGACTGACTGGGCAGAAGATTATCCCGCAGTAGGTTGCCATTACTTTCTCTAGTAGATTGGTTGCCAACCAAAGCTATAGAACCCAATCTGTCCCGCGATTTAACCAATAGTTAGAGGGAGAAGAGATAGATTCATACCTTTCCAAAGGGTATTTGTGCGGAAGGGAATGAAACGAATTTGACTGGAATTCGAACTCGGCTCTCCGATTTATCGATACAAGTGGATATTCACTGCATCACAACGCACATCCCTAAATACAGCTTACCTTAAAAACTATATTTTTATCATATACGATCGCATTGCAAAAGACCTCTTGTATGAAGAGCTAGGCGGCCACAACTGAGGTATCGTGACATCATAAAACGCGATATGAAAGATGCGGGCATCGATACGGAGTCATGGGAGTGCGTAGGAGTCAACCGGTTCAAATGGAGAGGAACTCTGGCCAAACAACTCAAATCAAGAGAAGAGCAACTAACACAAGTCGCCTTGGAGAGGCGGGTTCGCAGGAAGCAAAATAACAGCTCCGACAGACCAGAAACAAAACTTAAATGCAGCCTCTGCAACAAAGCTTGTCACTCCCGCATCGGTTTCTACAGTCACAGACGCCGATGCTCCAGTCAAGCAGACAACTAGGATGCGACCCATGGTCGACCCTTACCAACGAATGCCTTATATATATATATATATATATATATATATATATATATATATATATATGCGCTTATGTCTGACACCAAATCGGACGAGTTTCGCTCCCGGCCAGAAGCAAGTGGATGTGTCTTGCCACACTGATGAGCTGCGAAACAGGCTTGTATGTGGATAACTAATATATATATATATATTTATTATTATTGTTATTATTATTATTATTATTATAGACATTTGATGTTCTTTTTGGCGACAGTTTGTTTACTTTTAGTTCCAGACGTCACCAAACAAAACGAACCCCATAATTTATACCTATAACATTGAACAATGCGATCAATTATATGTGTAGTATTTCTGAGATCCTCAAAAATTTCAGTCGAGAAACAGCATCATTTGAGAGTTTCAACCAGCTGCAGACGAGACTGCACATCTGCATATGGACCTGGACAGTGTTGGCATGGCATCACCGAGTGGAAGCTTTGAAAAACCAGAAGACAGTGTCCAGAGCGAACCTTCAATGAATATCAAGACATGTAGACGGAAGTGTTCAGGTACTCAGGACTGAAGAGGATAACGCTGTTGGTACTTAGAAGCATGTAATATGCTTACTTCGACAATTTTTCCCCAGTTACACACTGAACACACACTTATAGCTGCAAGAAACGTTTACAAATAATAGAAACTAGAATAAACAATCAACAACTGAACAATCCTTTATATATTGAGAAATGCAGGTTTGGTTGAATACCAGTGAAAATGATAATATGTCTGCGTGTTGATTCCTTGGTGATAAATCGTCATGTCGCCTTTTTCAAGTTCCGCGTTTTTTTTTTTTTAACTGGGACAAAGAAATAATAGAGGCCTCTAGATAGAATCTTATTAATAAAGAATGATTCTCTGATAATGATTTATAAAAGCCATCAGCGCTTAAAAGACACTGTGAAAATTTTTGATCAAATTTTACAGGAAATAAAAAAAAATGGCCTGAACAGTAGAAAAATTAGACAAAAAATTAAATATAATGCTGTGTTGGTTTTCAACCAAATCCGGATAAATAATCATAGCTAAAATAGAGGTAATTGCTAGATAGATAGATAGATAGATAGATAGATAGATAGATAGATAGATAGATAGATAGATATCCCCTAGAATATCATGTAAGTAAATTATACCCTCGGGCTTTTGCAAAAATATCGAATAAATTGCTCGGTTAATGTGTAGCCATAGGAAAATATTACAGCAATTAGAATAGATTCTCTTTTGTGAAGAATTTGAGGATTGATCGCCATGCTATTATGCTTCATAGCGGAAAGTCTATTCTTCTCCATCGATTAATATCTATCTATGGCAGACTGTTTTATCTATCTATCTATCTATCTATGGCAGACTGTTCTATCTATCTATCTATCTATCTATCTATCTATCTATCTATCTATCTATCTATCTATCTCAGTTCACTCATATCTATTTATATATCTATCTGAGTCCATATCTATCTATCTACCTATCTATCCGTCTGTTTCACTTTGTCTTTATCAATCTAGATATCATTTTTTTTTAATACGAAGGTCATTCAATAAATAAGGTAAATGTTTTAGTATAAGGACTTCTAATACAAATAGAAGCTTACTTTTTTTAATTTTTTTTCCTTTACTACTTTTTCAAAGGGATTTAATTTTTGGTTGCTGAAGGGTGCAATCTTTATTGGAGAATGTCAACTGTGTATGGTGCCACATGTTTCAACCAAAAAAATGTGTACAAGTGGGCCAAATTGTTTAAAGAAGGACGGAGCAGTGTTGAGGATGAAGACAGGCCTGGGAGGTCTACAGAAGTGAGGTCTCCTGAGGTGATCGAATCAGTCAATGACCTCATTCATTCTGACAGAAGGGTGACAGTGGATGACATTGCAAGAACTTTGAGCCTGTCTGTTGGGACAGCACACAAAATTGTCCATGATGATCTTGCCAAGACAACGCAAGACCTCACACAGCAGCTCAA
>JBBBDQ010001204.1:742500-745000 GCA_037127315.1 Ascarosepion bandense
ATTATCTATCTATCTATCTATCTATCTATCTATCTATCTATCTATCTATCTATCTATCTGCTAATTTGATCATAGTTCTCTTTGTCTGTATAGTTCTCTTTGTATTTATATCTATCAATCAGACCTTTGCAGCTAAGACCCACCATACTGCTTGCACAGATTCAACACACGTTCACTTTCCTTCGTTTTTATTTTTAAAAATACATCAGAAAATTTCTTCCCTGGAATCACTGCTTTGTAGGACTTGCTTCCGGGTCGATGCTTTCTCGAACATGACAATGTTAATGTCTTCGATACTAGGGTCAATAATTTCCTATCTTCATAAACTTCACCTGTCCTTTTTTCCTCTCATATCTATGCCACACACTTCGTTCAGTAAGCCAATTAAGCGTGTTTTTCTTTATTGGGGTACGTTAATATGAAAATATCTCAATATACCGTTCTAGTAAAATCTGTCTAGTCTTTTCTATAAATACAGTGTGTCCATAAAGTCCGTCTGCACTTTAAAAATCTATAACTTTATTTGTATTTGTATATTTTTTAAGTGCACACGAACTTTATGGACATTCTGTATTTTTTATAAATATTTTTTTATGGCGAAAGAACTTTCCTTTTTGGTACCGCAACTTCTTGAACCTAAGATTAAGTCTTATAGACAATGAATTCAGTTATTTTTTGTTTGTAATCGTATCACCCCGAGCAAGGCGGTAACGCCACTGATGCGCAGGGGGCTACGTAATAGTGAAAAGATTGTAAAAGAGAAAGCCAGAAACCACATCCTAAACAGGGAACAAGGGATGAGCCTCTTAACCTGTTCACTAGTCGTGGATGGAGTGTGAACCGGGCGATAGATAGATCTATCTACTCCAATTGAAAAAAAGACAAAAAAACAAAGTGAGAAGATTGGAAAAGAGAAATCCGGAAACCACATCCTAAACAGGGAACAAGGGATGAGCCTCTTAACCTGTTCAATAAACGTGGGTGGAGTGTGAACCGGGCGATAGATAGATCTACTCCAATTAAATTATACCAAAAATAGAAAAGGGTGTATAACAACGACACCCTTTCTCTCTAGAATTGTTTAACCTTTACATTGATGTCATTCTGAGATAATTAGAAGTTCTAGCAGGATTCACTATTTATGACCAGAATCTAAATGACATAAGATATGCAGATAGCATACATAGAAAAGAAACTACTGAAACTCCGACAGAAGGTAGTGAAAGAAAGCGAGAAGGAAGGACTAATCATCAATTGCAAGAAAAAAGAATGCATAGCTGTCAGCAAAAAGGTTACTCCAAAATGCAAATTACAAGTTGGAGATACCAAAATCAAACTATTACAACAATTTAAATATCTAGGAAGTGTTTTACCAAAGAACGGAAAGTACAACACTGAAATACGAAGGCGCACTGAGATAGTGAAAGATGTCTTCAAAAAGCTAAGAAAAGTATAAGGAAACTGAAAGAAATCGTTATAAACAAAAAACAGAATACTGAACTGTCATGCAATATCAGTCCTTCTATATACCATTGAATGCTGGGCAATTCCTTTTTTTTTTCTTTTTTTTTAATCATATCACTCCTAGCAGGGCGGTAACGCCACTGATGTGCAGGGGGCTACATAGGAGTGAAAAGATTGGTAAAGAGAAAACCGGAAACCGCATCCTAAACAGGAAACAAGGGATGAGCCTCTTCACCTGTTCAATAGACGTGGGTGGAGTGTGAACCGGGCGATAGTTTAGTCTATCTACTCCAATTGAAAAAAAAAAGTGAGAAGATTGGAAAAGAGAAAGCCGGAAACTACATCCTAAACAGGAAACAAGGGATGAGCCTCTTCACCTGTTCAATAGACGTGAGTGGAGTGTGAACCGGGCGATAGTTTAGTCTATCTACTCCAATTCACTATTTATGACCAGAATCTAAATGACATAAGATATGCAGATAGCATATGATTCCCTCAAGACAAAATATATTAAGAACTACAACGGACAGGACACAGCAGGGAGCCATGACCACCAACATCCTGTTGTAACACAGCACAAAATGAGCTTCAGTAAATAGACGGAGGAACAAGGTTTAAGAAGTATAGCAAAAAGACAAAATTTATTGAGCGCTAAAAAGTAAAGGAAATAGTGGAGGGCCTTGGTTACATACATCCTGTTAGGATACTGCGCATAGAAGACGAAGAATAAGCTTGAAAAAGTGGATAGAAGAACAAGGTTTAGGAAAGATAACGAAAACACAAAATGTATTAAGAGCTAGCTGGAAGTTGTCTGACTGGTTACAGCTCCTGCAAAACTCTTGTTATTTACCAGAGTCTTCCTGACAGATAGCGGGATATGACTCGTGGCCGGTTTTCAGTGTGGGACATTATGATCGCGTACTCTCGGGAAAAAATGTTCTAGACACCTCATGTCTTGTCTACTTTTCTCCAGACTTTTCTCTTCGTCGCAGCATTGTCTGGGTTCTTCTCCACCCGAAGGCAGAGAGTGTGGCAA
>JBBBDQ010001204.1:750000-855000 GCA_037127315.1 Ascarosepion bandense
CAATCTTTTTTGATCTTGAGAAAGTGTAATATAATAATCTGGCCCCACCCGAAGAAGGAAGCTGATGCAAGCGGGGGCGTTTTCCGGCCGTTGAAAGGAACGGATGTTTGTTTGACCTTATTTCCGGCAGTAGCGGAAATGGCTACAAGAGGCAAGCAGAACAGGTGTCCCTGAGAATTACGTGGGCGTGCGTGGGCGAGGCAAAAATCGGAAGTACCGGTTTTGAGATAAAAAGACCTCAGGCACGGATTTCACAGTCAGTCTCGACAGACGAGTCAGAGAGTCGGTCAGACGAGTCTAGGCAGAGAGACGTAGAGGAGAACAGATACGACGACACCCCCCCGTCAACCCTTGGAAGCGCTCTCTCACTCTCTGTTCACTAGGCTACACGGTCCATCGTCATCAATAAAAATATAACTAATATTTTTATATATATATGCGTGTTTGTTATTTATTGATATAAAACAAAAGCATTCGACACCACGTGGAAATATGGTATAATGCGAGACTTAGAAAACTTTGGTCTCAAAGGTAGACTGCCAACTTTCATCCAAAATTTTTTATTTAATCGCCTCTTCAAAGTTACTTATGATAAAACTCTCTGAAATCCATGAACAGGAAATGGGCGTCCCACAGGGCAACGTACTATCGGCCACTCTATTTAACATCAAAATGAATAATATTGTGAAAACTCTCAATCCTGGTGTTGATCTCTTTTTATACGTCGACGACTTTCTGATCTGTTACAGATCAAAACACATCCACACCATCAAACGTCAACTGCAACAATGTTTAAAAAAAAGCAGCGAATGGGCAACAAGAAATAGCTTTAAATTATCCCAAACAAAAACCAAATGTGTACACTTCTGCCAACAACGAAAACTACATCTAGACCCCTCCTTCAAACTTGATAACACAGAAATACCAATAGTTGAAGAACACAAATTTCTAGGCATTATCTTCGACAAAAAACTAGTCTACATACCACACATCTCAAAATTAGATGCAACAAAACAATCCAACTTTTGAGAGTGGTTGCCAACATTAACTGGGGAGCAGATCGACAAAAATCTTAATAAAACTTTATAGAGCATTAATTCGATCGAAACTGGATTATGGCTGCTTCATCTATGGATCTACCAGAAAGTTCTATTGAAGAGAATTGGAAACCATACATAATCAAGGGTTGAGATTAACATTAGGAGCTTTCAACTCTTCTTCTGTAAACAGTCTATATGCAGAGGCCCATAAATGCCAACTCCCCCTAAGACGGAATAAAGTAGCACTCCAATATTACATCAAAATTATTTATGTTCTACTAATCCCACCTTAAACTGTGTCTTCCATCCTGAAAACAAAATTCTATTCGACAGGGAAAAAAGCTATAAAAACATTCGGACTACAAATGGAACACTCAAAAGCAGTATTCACAAATCCAAACTCCCTGAACACCCACTTTGGCTACTAAAACAATCAGAAATCATTCTAGAATTAACAAAACACTCCAAATCTAATACATATCCCTCAACATATATCGATAATTTAAATAACACCCTAGAACAACATCCTAAATGGACACAAATATACACAGACGTCTCTGAAGACAGGAATAAAGTAGGAAGTGCAGCTATCTCTAACAACATCACACCCCAAAAACGCCTACCAGACAATATATCAAGTTTCAGTGCTGAAGCTACAGCTATAAACTTGACTTTAGACCTCATCCTCGAACTTAACCTCAACAAATATATAATATTTTCAGACTCATTATCAGTGCTAATGGCACTAAAAAACAAAAATTTGATCATCAATCTCTTACAAAGAATCAACCTCATCACCTAAAATAAAAACATTATTTTATGCCGGATTCACAGCCACATTGGTCTCAGAGGAAACGAAAAAAATAGACATAGCAGCTAAAAGATCATTAAACATCAACATTATAGATATAAAAGTACCCCACACGGATTACAAACTTCTAATCAACAACTTTATTACGATTAAATGGCAAGAGTTTTGGAGCTCCTGCAAAAATAACAAACTTTACAAAATTAAACCCATCTTCAAAGAATGGATAGAACTTAAAATTTCCAATAGGAAAATGTCAAGTAGAGAAGTAGTAATGACTAGACTTCAAATAGGCCACACCGCTGTCACCCATTCACACTTACTAAAAGGTGAGGAGGTACCAATTTGCATTCCATTTCAGGGGCTCTACACAGGGAAACATATACTATCTAACTGCATAGATTTTTTTTTTTTTTTTTAATCATATCACCCCGAGCAAGGCGGTAACGCCACTGATGAGCAGGGGGCTACGTAAGGGTAAAAAGAATGGAAAAGAAAAAGCCGGAAACCACATCCTAAACAGGAAACAAAGGATGAGCCTCTTCACCTGTTCAATAGATGTGGGTGGAGTGTGAACCGGGCGATAGTTTAGTCTATCTACTCCAATTGAAAAAAAAGAATAAAGGAAAAGAGTGAAAAGATTGGAAAAGAGAAAACCGGAAACCGCATCCTAAACAGGAAACAAGGGATGAGCCTCTTCACCTGTTCAATAGATGTGGGTGGAGTGTGAACCGGGCGATAGTTTAGTCTATCTACTCCAATTGAAAAAAAAGAATAAAGGAAAAGAGTGAAAAGATTGGAAAAGAGAAAACCGGAAACCGCATCCTAAACAGGAAACAAGGGATGAGCCTCTTCACCTGTTCAATAGATGTGGGTGGAGTGTGAACCGCGCGATAGTTTAGTCTATCTACTCCAATTGAAAAAAAAAAAAATAAGGAAAAGAGTGAAAAGATTGGAAAAGAGAAAACGGGAAACCGCATCCTAAACAGGAAACAAGGGATGAGCCTCTTCACCTGTTCAATAGATGTGGGTGGAGTGTGAACCGGGCGATAGTTTAGTCTATCTACTCCAATTGAAAAATAAAAATAAAAAATAAGGAAGAGAGTGAAAAGATTGGAAAAGAGAAAACCGGAAACCGCATCCTAAACAGGAAACAAGGGATGAGCCTCTTCACCTGTTCAATAGATGTGGGTGGAGTGTGAACCGGGCGATAGTTTAGTCTATAGATCTTGAACAAATGCGATTAAGATACTATCAAGAAAACGATCTGAAAGACATCTTCAACAAATCTGACCCAAATGACCTTTTAGAATTTCTAAAAGCAACAAAATTATATAACAAAATATAGTTGCAAAAGAATATAGCATATAACCATCACACATCAAATCACAAAACACCTCTACTTATATCTCGACAGCAATACTCACAAAAGATCAACAAGCAGTAAACAAAAACCAGACAAATAAGCCAAAAGGGTTAATCTGCTGGTAAAACAAACAAGTAAACTAAACTAAAATTTTCAGATTTTTTTAAAAATTTTCAACCTTTCAGCCACTTTTTAATTTTCGACTCTTTGCAAAAATAAAGTATACATCTCTCAATCGTTATTTTTAGAAAATTTGCAAATTTAAAGTTAAATTAATCTGATTTGAATTCGGAGCAAATTTTCGGAAAAATGGTCTCGCAATAAAAAAAATTACATGATTAATTTTCCCCAATGAGTCCAACCTTTAACTAATAAAAGAAATTGGTATAGATAATGTATTTCTAGAAGTTTTATGTAAATTATTGAAGGGGAAGTAACAGATGTAAAAAAAAAAGAAGTTTTTACAAATTTTTAAAAAAATAATAATTGCATAAATAATTTCATTCATTTGTGAATAAGTCCTGAAAGTTTTATTAAAATCAGACAATTAGTTAATTTTTTTCAAATTTGCATGTTTTTCAACGCCAAAAAACGATTTGCGTAATATTACTTTTTCCTTAGTAGTAACATTATCTAAACATGTGAATTGCTGACAGAAAACAAAAAGGAAAAAAAAATAAACGTGTTAGAAAGAAATTTGAACGTGTTAGAAATGATTAAAAGATTTTAAAAATAATGACAACAAAGTTTGATCATTCCTCTTGATAATAACATAAGCATTTTGATGATAAAACTTTTTTTAAAGTTTGAGCCAATTTAACATCAAGCTATGCTGTTTTTTCGGCAATTGCGTGGAGGTACCTACCTTACACGCATAGAGGAAAGAGCATAAAATTGGTTATTATTAACAGAATCGGGGCAGGTGGTTAATAAATTCCGTAGTCAAAGAAGAATGAAGTCGAACAAAAGAGTAAAACTAAGATGGAAGATTTGTCCATTTGATAGATCTATCTATCGCCCTGTTCACACTCCACCCATGTCTATTGAACAGGTTAAGAAGCTCATCCCTTGTTCCCTGTTTAGGATGTGGTTTCCGGCTTTCTCTTTTCCAATCTTCTCACTTTGTTTTTTTTTTTCAATTGGAGTAGATAGATCTATCTATCGCCCGGATCACACTCCACCCGTGTCTATTGAACAGGTTAAGAGGCTCATCCCTTGTTCCCTGTTTAGAATGTCGTTTCCGGCTTTATCTTTTCCAATCTTTTCACTATTACGTAGCCCCCTGCACATCAGTGGCGTTACCGCCTTGCTCGTGGTGATACGATTAAAAAACAAAAAAAAAAAAGCATAAATGCCCCTTCTGATATTGGACTTCATGTGAAGTGGAAAAACTGCCCACCATTCTAATGATGGAGGGTTCAAAATACAACGTTCGACGCTACCCAATGATATATTTTAGATTTCAATACAAAAATAAATATCCCACATGATCTAAAAATGCTTTATCAGTCTTATTGTAACTTTTAATTCTTATTTTATGTGAAATAAGATTCTCAACCCTAAATATCATCAAAAAATAACAAGCTAGAAAGACTACGCTCAACTAACGAAGAAATTAGGGTCTGCTTATTCTTTTAATCATTAAAGAAATCACGAAAAAAACAACAAGCACAGGTTTCACATTAACCCTCTAGGGCCATTCGTATCATATTAGTGGGGGATCTGTTTATTACTTCATAGCAATATAGAACTGATCCCCCACTTTATGACAAGTAGAAGCCTTAATCATATTATATTATTAACCCTCTAGGGCCATTCGAATCATATTTGATACAGTATGAAAACAAGCCTTGAAAGAAATATTTTCCTGAAAAATTTTTTTAAGAGAAATATTTTATAAATTTCAAATGAAAGCAGTACTGACTGCTCAGTCAATGAATACCAAATGTTTCCTGATAGGGAAATACCAAATGTTTCCTTATAGGGAAATACTGTATCAAATATGATACGAATGGCCCTAGAGGGTTAATAGATAGATAGATAGATAAACAGACTGAGATAGATAGATAGATAGATAGATAGATAGATAGATAGATAGATAGATAGATAGATAGATTGAGATTAACCCTCTAGGGCCATTCGTATCATATTTGATACAGTATGAAAACAAGCCTTGAAAGAAATATTTTCCTGAAAAATTGTTTAAGAGAAATATTTTATAAATTTCAAATGAAAGCAGTACTGACTGCTCAGTCAATGAATACCAGATGTTTCCTGATAGGGAAATACCAAATGTTTCCTTATAGGGAAATACTGTATCAAATATGATACTAATGGCCCTAGAGGGTTAAGTAGTAATTAGTGGGGGATCTGATTATTACTTCATAACAATATAGAACTGATTTCCCACTTTATGACAAGTAGAAGCCTTAATCATATTATATTATTAAGTAGTAATTAGTGGGGGATCAGTTTATTACTTCATAACAATATAGAACTGATCTCCCACTTTATGACAAGTAGAAGCCTTAATCATATTATATTATTAACCCTCTAGGGCCATTCGTATCATATTTGATACAGTATGAAAACAAGCCTTGAAAGAAATATTTTCCTGAAAAATTTTTTAAGAGAAATATTTTATAAATTTCAAATGAAAGCAGTACTGACTGCTCAGTCAATGAATACCAAATGTTTCCTGATAGGGAAATACCAAATGTTTCCTTATAGGGAAATACTGTATCAAATATGATACGAATGGCCCTAGAGGGTTAAATAATCTGCACAAATAGTTGGATAGAAACACTGAAATAAAGTTCGCATTTATGTGTGAAACTTGTGCCTGTTGTCATTTCGAGATTTCAATGCCTTTAATATTTATATAAGTGAATAAGCTTTACACTTTTTGTTTTCATTAGCTAAAAAGGTTTAATAAATTTTAATAAGTTTTGGGTCTGATTATCGCATATTCGATCAAACATTAAAGAAATCGCGAGAAAAACACCAGACACAGGTTTCATTCTAAATGAACAACATAAATAGTTGAAAAGAAACATAGAAATCAATTAAGTTTATACTTGTGTCTGTATTTTTTTAAGTCTATGATTTTATTTCATAACATTTAAATGTACACTACCGGCCATAATTATTAAGCAACCCCTGTTTTTTTTTTTTTAAAGAATGTATTTCATACTATTTTTTAGTATTTATTGCCAAATGAATAATTTTAATGAAAATAGAATGGTTCTTTTGCCACTATTACTTTGCAACATTTGACAAATCAAGGAAGCAAAGATGAACTCGTCGAATCATCCTAAACTTTCTTCATTCTCTCATTGATGAAACTGAAATATAGTTAATTCATAAATATTTATAAATTCATTTGATGCACATGTTATTGTGCAGTATTAACAAAAGAACCATTCTATTTTCATTTACAATTATTCACTCGACAATAAATACTAAAAAATAATATTATTTATGTGAATTAGGCTTCTCAACTCTAACATAAAAATAAGAAGTGAGAAAACCTACGCTCAACAGAAAGAAAAAATGGGGGTCTGATTATCGCATATTCGATCAAACATTAAAGAAATCGCGAGAAAAACACCAGGCACAGGTTTTATTCTAAATGAACAACATAAATAGTTGAAAAGAAACATAGAAATCAATTAAGTTTATACTTGTGTCTGTATTTTTTTAAGTCTATGATTTTATTTCATAACATTTAAATGTACACTACCGGCCATAATTATTAGGCAACCCCAGCATTTTAGAAGAAATGATCGATTTCATACATTATTTATTGCTAAGTGGATAATTCTAAATGAAAAAAGAATGGTTGTTTTGTTATTATTACTTTGTAAATTTTTACAAGGTAAGGAAGCAAAGATGAACTCGTCTGAATAACCCTAAATTTTCTTCATTCTTTCATTAATGAAACTGCAATATAGGTAATTATTAAATACTTATAAATTTGTTTGATGCACATGCTATTGTGCAATATTAACAAAAGAACCATTCTATTTTCATTTACAATTATTCACTTGGCAATAAATACTAAAAAATAATATGAAATACATCATTTTTTTAAAACGCTGAGGTTGCCTAATAATTATGGCCGGTGGTGTATATGTACATAAAAAATAGCAAATCTACAGGGTGCGATGGCTAAATTGTCGCTACTTGCCTTGTAAAATTTTGCAAAGTAATAATATCAAAAGAACCATTCTATTTTCATTTACAAATTATTCACTTGGTAATAAATACTAAAAAATAGTATGAAATACATAATTTTTTTAAAACACTGGGATAGCTTAATAATTATGGCCGGTAGTGTAAATATTTATAGAAAAACAGAAGGAAGCCAGATAGAAACATTGAAATAAAGTTCACATTTATGTGTGAAACTTGTGCCTGGTTTTTTTTCTCGAGATTTCAGAGCTGTTAATATTTGTATAAATAAATAAGCTTTATACTTTCTTTTTTTCCCACATTAGCTAAAAAAGGCTTAATAAGTTTTATTGCAATTTTCTATTTCTTATTTATGTGAATTAGGCTTCTTAACTCTAAATAACATAAAAAATAAGAAGTGAGAAAACCTACGCTCAACAGAAAGAAAAAATGGGGGTCTGATTATCGCACATTCGATCAAACATTGACGAAACCTCGAAAAAAAACAAAAACAAACACTAGGCTTAGTTTTTCACATTAAATAAGCAACACAAATAGTTGAATAGAAACATTGCTTAGAAAGGTTGAGAAACTCTGGACTAGCGTACTGACCCATGGTGAAGACACATTTTTTAATCGTTTCACTCAAAGCAAGGTGAAAAGGCCACTAAGACGCAATGAGGCTACAGGGAGTGAAAGTGAAAGAGTCGGATTTCAGTTGTGGTGCAGTGAATATCGGCTCGGAAAAAGAAATCAGGAGCTAAGTTCGAATTCCAGTCGAATTCGTTGAATTCACTTATGCACAAATACCCTTGGAAAAGCTATGAATCCATCTCTTCTCCCTCCAGCTATAGGTTGAATAGCAGGACAAATTGTGTTCTGCAGACTTGGTTGGCAACCGTTCTAACACAGAAAGTCAAATTGCAACTTACTGCTAGAAAATCTTCTGCCGAGTCAGTCATGTCTTGAAAGAGACATTATCGCCCAAGCGTGTATCACGTATGGCAATTAAATGACTGAAAAACGAAAAGAAAACTACAAGACCTTCTACAGAAGGAAACGAAGTAAAGTGAGAAGAAAATACTAAACATAAACGATAAGAACGCTGAATGCATCGTCATCAGTAAAAAAGAGGAGCCCAAAGCGCAAACTAAAGGCTGGGGATACTAAAAATCAAGCTGGTATAGAAATTTAAAAACATGGAAAGTGTTCTCACAGAGGACGAACAGTGTGGCACTGATATTCGTAGACTTATTAGCATGACCAAAGACTCGTTCCGAAAGCTGAGTAAAGAACTGAGATACAGGAAATTTTCAGAAACAAAGAAAAGAGTGCTGGTCTGTTATGTGATATCTGTCCTATATGGCAGCGAAAGCTGGACAATCTCAAAGACGAAATAAAGACCCGAAACAACAGAAACAAAGAAATGTGTACTGGACTGTTATGTGATATCTCTCCTACTATATGGCAGCTAATGCTGGGCAATCTCCTCAAAGATGACGGAGAGACTCGAAGCAACAGAAACAAAGAAATGTGTACTGGACTGTTATGTGATATCTGTCCTACTATATGGCAGCTAATGCTGGGCAATCTCCTCAAAGATGACGGAGAGACTCGAAGCAACAGAAACAAAGAAAAGTGTACTGGACTGTTATGTGATATCTGTATTCCTATGTGGCAGCAAATGCTGGACAAATTCGCCAAAGATTAAGGAGAGATTCGAAGCAACAGAAATTCTACAGAAGGATAATGAGGATACCATGAACCGAACATATGAACAACGACGATGTTTTGAAGAGAATAGAAACGAAACGGAAGCTCATACTTAACATCAAGAAGTGACAACTGAAGTTTATAATGAGAAAGGAGGGCTTAGAAAATCTGATACTTACAGGAAGAATAGAGAGAAAGAGAGACAGGAGAAAGCAACGCGTAACGCACTTGCTGGGTTTAAGCAAATTGATGGCAGAGCATTGTTTGGTAGAAATACCAAGACAAAAGATATTAAGAGCTACAAGGGATAAGATGTAGAGGGCCGTCATGGGCTACGTCCTCAAGGGACACGGCACATAAAAGAAGAAAAAGAAAAAGAATACACGCAACCGACTGGTGAAAGCCACCACAAAAATGTTAACATCTATTCTTGGAATAGTTATATATTTGCATATTAATCTGATAGATAGATAGATAGATAGATAGATAGATAGATAGATAGATAGATAGATCTCCGATGAACTTAGATCATTGGTGCCGCCTAGGTATGAATTTACACGAGATACTAGATTTGCAACTAGGTCCCACCCTTTTACAGTCAAACAGATATGATGTAACCGTAATTTCTACTCCAACAGCTTCTTTTCTTGCGCTTCCCGCCTGTGGAATTCCCTTCCACGTGTCTGCTTTCCCAACGGCTACAATCTCCAGGAGTTTAAATGTAAGGTCAATAGACACCTCCTAACTTGCATCTATTCTCCAAACACTCTCGCCATCTACCCAACCCTCATTCTCGGTGTCCTTACCCGTCTATCACCCTCCTTCTGACTTCCTATATCTAACCATTCTTTCTCACCACTAACCATCCTTTCTCACCACAGTGAAATGCCTTGCTCGGGGTGAAACGATTATAAAAAAAAAAGGATAGATAGATAGATAGATAGATAGATAGATAGATAGATAGATAGATAAACAAACAGCTAAACAGACAGCTAGATAGACAGCAAGACAGCCAGCTAGCTAGATAGATAACACTGGTCAAATCAATTTTTGGTGCCAAGAAATGAAACACCTTTTTTCAACAAATTTCATTGTGCTGATTCAGAAAATGACTAGATTTTCATGTTTAGCTACCGTCTTTGCTGTACTGAAATGTCTTTTCTTTAGAACAAAAGATCAGTTCATGATCTTGGCTGATCGCAACATTTAGTTAATAGAGGTTGTAGAAACCCATCAATTTTCGGATAGGCCGCGGAAATTTATGTCAGCTACCTTTGTGGTGCAGTGAATATTGACTCGGAATGACAAATCGGGGAGTCGAATTCCAGTTAAATTTTTTGCATTCACTTACGCGCAAATAGCCTTGGGAAAGGTACTAATCCGTCTGTTCACTTCAGTTATGGTTTAAATAACAGGACAGATTATGTTCTCTAGCCTTGGCTGGCAACCAGTCTACCGCAGAAAGTAATTGCCACCTACTGCGGGATAATCTTCTGCCCAGTCAGTCATATCTCTTTCGAGACATGATCCCCTGTTTAGGATGTGGTTTCCGGCTTTCTCTTTTTCAATCTTTTCACTCCTTTATTTATTTATTTATTTTATTTTTTATTTTTTTCAATTGGAGTAGATAGATCTATTGCCCGGTTCACACTCCACCCACGTCTATTGAACAGGTGAAGAGGCTCATCCCTTGTTCCCTGTTTACGATATGGTTCCCGGCTTTCTCTTTTCCAATCTTTTCACTCTTACGTAGCCCCCTGCGCTTCAGTGGCGTTACCGCCTTGCTCGGGGTGATACGATTAAAAGAAAAAAAAATCACCTAAGCGTGTATCACGTATGGCATTTAACTGACTGACTGAATATAATAGTTGAACATATGATTAAGGTCTCTACTGGGCATAAAGTGGGGGATCAGTTTTATATTGTTATGAAGTAATAAACTGATCCCCCACTTATTACTATATAATAATATAATACATATCTTCCCTTTCTAGCTATGAGTCAAATAACAGGACAGATTGGGTTCTATAGCCTTAGTCAGCAACCAGTCTACCGGAGAAAGCAATAGCAACCTACTGCGGGATAATCTTTGGCTTAGTCAGTCATGTCTCTTTCGAGACTTGATCGCCCAAAGCGTGTATCACGTATGGCACTTAACTGACTGACCTTAAACTATTTTTATAAAAAAAAATGTTTATGAGTCAAAAATTTTCAAATAGAAACACTGAATTTTTTTCAATTCATCGCCAAAATTCAAATTACCTGAGAAACTTTATCATTAATACAGTTTATCAGTAATAAACTAATATAAGTATTAAGGTTATTTTTTACGTAGTCATTACATAAACTTCCGGATAATTGCGGTAATGGGAGTGATGAGGAAGAAGAAGGATTCAAACCTGATATGAAAACAATGGAAGAGCGCTTCCAGGGATGGTGAGACAAACGAATAAATTACTGATGGCTCCTGGTGTATCAAAAGTAACTTAAATAACATTGAACATGTTAGTCAAAAAAGAGGAAATGTTTACCATAGTTCTTATGTTCATATTTGTTTTATTTCTACCTTTAGGTTAATAAATGTTGTGATTAAAGTAATTGTTTAGGCTGGTATATTCGATCGTGTTATTTTTAAGCCTTAGAGTTTGGTTGTTATTGAAAAAATAGTATTTTTCAATAGCAGACCAATATTTGTTGGTTAAAATACGAATTGAGAGGTTTCTACGATTTTACTTTTAGAAATATTGTTATGGTTTGATATCATATATATAGAAAACAAATGAAAACAAAATGCTTTTTTTCCAAAGATGATGCATTTCAGTACAGTATAAACGGTAGCTAACCAAGCTTTGGGCGATCATGTTTCTTTCGAGACATGATTGACTGGGCAGAAGATTATCCCGTAGTATGTTGCCATTGCTTTCTACTCTAGACTGGTTGCCAGCCGAAGCTATAGAACCCAATCTGTCCTATTATTTAACCCATAACTGGAGGGAAGGGGCGGATTAATACCTTTTCCAAGGGTCAGTCAGTTGAGTGCCATACGTGATACACGCTTGGGCGATCATGTCTCGAAAGAGACATGACTGACTGGGCAGAAGATTATCCCGCAGTAGGTTGCCATTGCTTTCTGCGGTAGACTGGTTGCCGACCAAGGCTATAGAACCAAATATGTCCTGTTATTTAACCCATAACTGGAAGGAATCGGCGGGTTAATACCTTTCTCAAGGGTATTTGCGCGTAAGTAAATGCAATGAATTCAGCTGGAATTCGAACTCGGCTCCTCGATTTCTCGCTCCGAGCCGATATCCAATGCACCACAACGCACATATTTGTGCGTAAGTGAATGCAAGAAATTCAACTGGAATTCGAACTCGGCTACCCGATTTGTCGTTCCGAGTTGATATACACTTCACTACAACGCACATCCTATATAGTAAAGTAAGAAACGAAAATGTAATGATTTATCTGTTTAATGGCAAATTAACAATTTATGGGTCATTTAATGTGAAAATTTAATTTTCTTAGGAGCCTAAGTAATTTATTTTACTAAAGTGCATTACGAGTAATTTATTTTACAAAAACGTATTGATGGCAAATGGTGCCATATCTAGTCTGGTGCTCCTTCTCTACATCTCGAGGTTCTCGGTAAAATCCAAAGCAGGGCCTGCAGTGGAATCGGTCCTGTTTTGGTATCTCGACTCCAGTCACTCTTCTACAAATATTTCTCTTTCAGTGTCGATAGCCGTTAAACCGAAAAGCACATAGCTTTAGCAATTCTCAGACAATGGACAAAATGTCTGGATGATTAGCTTTGATTGGTCTGTGTGGATTATAAAGTCCCATAAAATTGTTACAAGTCCTGTCACCGTAACCGGAAATGGATGTTTATTATACCAATTTCTTGCAGTTTCTTTCCCGTAAAAGTTGTCGATTTTCCAATGCAGATATTGGCCCTCTCTCTCATGGCCTACGACCGTATCACGTTAAATACAGCGGTTCTCGCTCGATCACCGAAGTTAAGCAACGTTGAGCCTGGTCAGTACTTAGATGGGTGACAGCTTGGGAATACCAGGTGCTGTAAGCGTTTAGTGACGGATGTGCGTTGTGGTGCGGTGGATATCGGTGAGCCGAGTTCGAATTCCAGCTGCATTCACTTAAGCACTGGTACCCTTGGGAAAGGTATTAATCCGTCCCTTCCCTCCAGTTATGGGCTAAATAACATGGTAGGACTTGGGGACCCTGCCCTTAAAAACAAATCCCAGTGAAGAAAAATGTATTACTAGACACAAAACAAAGGTATTACCAGCAATAAATAAATAAAATTTTGTTGGCAATAAATGACATGCCGAGGTTGATGTGCCATTAAAAAAAAACAAAAAACAACCAACCAACCTCTCTCTCATGCAGTGTTTTATAATCGGTGGTGCCAGTATCGTGCAACCCGATACAAGATGATCAGTTGTTTGAAAATATTTATCACAGAATCTGCATTTTGGGCTAACAAATTTTTTCAGTATATGTGCTTGGTAATTTCCATTTAGTAAGCATTTATCCTGTTCAGAAAAAAATAAAAACTTCGCATTCAGGTTAACATCATCATTATTATTTGATTTTTTTTATGCTTTTTTTTTTTACTTGTTTGATAAAATCATAATTCGATCGTATTTTCTTCAAATACTCAGAAAGATGAATTTTCTTGGATTTTATTAATGTGTCTGTCACTAATATTCTTAGTCATTCCTAGTGACACAATAACCACAGGAAGTTGCGTTTTGCTTAAATACATTCTTGTAATATCTTTTTCTAGAAAAATAATAAAAATAATAAAAATAATAAAAATAATATCTTTTTCTAGAACTGGCATTAAATAACTGACTGGTCCGTTAGAAATAAAAAAAAACGAATAATTTTCAACATTTTTAGATTAGCATTCATTCGACCATTCATATTCATTCAAACATTCATTCATTAGCATTCATTTTTAAATTAATATTCATTCGAACATTCATTCATTAAAATTCATTTTTAAATTAGCATTCATTCGATCATTCATTTCTGAGTATTAATTTTTAAATTAATATTCATTCAAACATTCATTCATTAGCATTCATTTTTAGATTAGCATTTCTTCAATCATTCATTCATTAGCATTCATTTTTAAATTAATATTCATTCGAACATTCATTCATTAAAATTCATTTTTAAATTAGCATTCATTCGATCATTCATTTCTGAGTATTAATTTTTAAATTAATATTCATTCAAACATTCATTCATTAGCATTCATTTTTAAATTAATATTCATTCATTAGCACTGGCTACTAGACTAGAACTCATTCGATAAATCATTCATTTTTTAGATTACCATTCATTCGACAATTCATTCATTAGAATTTATTTTTTATATTATCATTAACGTTCATTTTTTTCTGGGTAAGAGTGCATAAGTGAATTCTTTCGAGACATGATCACCTGTTTAGGATGTGGTTTCTTGGTTAGTATCAGTTAAGTACCATACGTGATACACGCTTTGGGAGATTATGTCCCGAAAAAGACATGACTGACTGGGCAGATAACAATTCAATTCTTTTAGTCAGTCAGTTAAGTTCCATAAGTGGAAAGACATGACTGACTGGGATTATGCCGCATTAGGTTGCCATTGCTTTCTACGATAAACTAGTTGCCAGCCAAGGCTATAGAACCCAATGAGTTCTGTTATTTGACCCATAGCTGGAGGAAGAGACGGATTAATACATTTCCCAAGGGTAAATGTGGATAAGTGAATGCAATGAATTCAACTTGAATTCGAACTCGGCTCCCCGATTTCTCGTTCCGAGCCAATATTCACTGCACACAACATCTTTGTAACACCTTGTGGTTTGGGGTAAAACGAAACTTAGCGCAGTTTTACTACCTTCTCATACCAGATAGATAGATGAACAGACTGAGATAGATAGATAAACAGATAGATAGATAGATACGAAAAAACTGTGATAGATAGATAGATAGATAGATAGATATGAACAAACTGTGATAGATAGATAGATAGATAGATAGATAGATAGATAGATAGATAGATAGATAGTGATAGATAGAATAAATGATAGATAGATAGATAGATAGATAGATAGATAGATAGATAGATAGATATGAATAAACTGTGATAGATAGATAGATAGATAGATAGATAGATAGATAGATAGATAGATAGAATGAAATATGAATGAAATGTAGATAGATAGATAGATAGATAGATAGATAGATAGATATGAATAAACTGTGATAGATAGATAGATAGATAGATAGATAGATAGATAGATAGATAGATAGATATGAATAAACTGATAGATGTAGATAGATAGATAGATAGATAGATAGATAGATAGATAGATATGAATAAACTGATAGATAGATAGATAGATAGATAGATAGATAGATGATAGATAGATAGATAGAGAATAGGATAGATAGATAAAATGAATTCTCAGTAACAGTAATGAAATACATTACATTTTTTTAAAATTCTTTAACAGGCTTTCAAATATGGATCACTCAGTCAGTTAAGTGTCACATGTGATACCTGCTCAAAAGTGACATGGCTGACTTTCTCGCAGTAGGTTGCCATTACTTTCTGCGGTTGACTGGTTGCCAACCAAGGCTGTGGGACTCAATCTTTCCTGAAATCTAACCCATAACTTGATGGAGAAGAACGGATGCATACCTTTCCCAAGGCCATTGGCGCGTAAGTGAATGCAACGAACTTAACTAGAATTTGGACTCGTCTCTCTGATTTCTTGTTCCGTGCCTATATCCACTACACCACAACGCACATTCTAGCAGCGCGCAAATATATATACCATATCACTTGTTTGAAATAAAATAGAATTTTTGGTAGGAATTCCTTGTGGGTGTGGTCGTGGTGCCCTGGGAACAAGAAATCGGCGAGAAATTCTAAAGTCGAGTTCGAATTCAGGCTGACATTATATTCACATTTGCACAGTTACCCTTGTGAAAGGCATGAATCCATTTAATCTGTCTTGTGAGTTGAGTAGTACTGAAATCAGTCAAGTGCAATACGTGATACACGCTTTGGGCGATCATATCTCGAAAGAAACATGATTGACTGGGCAGAAAATTATCCCGCAGTAGGTTGACATTGCTTTCTGTGGTAGACTGGTTGCCAGCCCAGGCTAGAGAATCCAATCTGTCCTGTTATTTAATCCATAACTGGAAGGATGAGATGGATTAATACCTTTCCCAAGGCTATTTGTGCGTAAGTGAATGCGTGGAATTCAACTGGAATTCGAACTCGGCTCCCCGATTTGTTGTTCCCAATCGATACCCATTGCACTACAACACACATCCTATTGAAGTATTGAAGACTGGATGTTATAAACATGATAGGGAACCCGTATAGAAGAAGGAAAATTTCGAAATCATAACTAAGATGCATTCAGCATAGTTGTATTATAAATCACTGTTTGGTTCAGTGTGCGTTGAAGGAACACAAATAGACCTGAACAGATGAGCATGCTTGGAAACTGCAAGCCATGTTGCAGATGAGAACTCACACGGGTTTACAGAGTGCCTGAAGATCAAAATAACTCTGATGATCAGTTTATTTCACGAGATAAAGCTAGCACTCTTTTTCATCATAATTCGTCTTTTCGGTGATGAGACAGAAGTGAACACTCGAGGGCACAGAACTGAACGATGGTAAATAGACGCCGTGCATTGTCCAGACCACATAACCCCCATTCTCTGCTGTACCGACTAGATCGAAAGGAATACAAAATGGCGAACATCTATCTAAATATACAAACTGGTTCAAAAGTAAGTAGGACTTAAATGATAACACTTATTTTGAGATTGCACATTTAATTATATTTATGAATACAGTTACTACATTGTCAATTAAATTTAATTGTGTACAATAACACAAAAGCGATTAAATTTTATCAATGTAGTTTTTTGTTCATCCCAATTTACACAACATTGAAGTCTACTCCTCACGCTTCGACGAATACATTTATGCAAGTCTCTTTGCGTATAAATTTCTTTGAATGCATCTCTTATGTATTTTTCAAATCACCAACACTTCTTGGCTTTAAAATTTGTCCTTGAATACTCTCCAAAAGAAGAAATCCATTGGGGTCAAGTCAGGTGAATGTGCCGTCCAGTCAATTAGAGGTTTTCGACTAATCAATATAGTCACAGACTATTGTTGAATAATATGGAGGGGCCCCATCTTTTTGAAACCGATACACGAACTTATTCCAGTCAATATCCCACTCACTCTATGTTGAAATAATTTTTTTTTTAATCATATCACCCCGAGCAAGGCGGTAACGCCACTGATGTGCGGGGCTACGTGAGAGTGAAAAGATTTGGAAAAGAGAAAGCCGGAAACCACATCCTAAACAGGGAACAAGGGATGAGCCTCTACACCTGTACAATAGACGTGGGTGGAGTGTGAACCGGGCGATAGTTTAGTCTATCTACTCCAATTGAAAAAAAAAAAATGAAAAAGAGGAGAAAAAAAGAAGAAAAAGTCAAGTGAAAAGATTGGAAAAGAGAAAGCCGGAAACCACATCCTGAACAGGGAACAAGGGATGAACCTCTACATTTATACAATAGACGTGGGTGGAGTGTGAACCGGGCGATAGTTTAGTCTATGTACTCCAATTGAGAAAAAAAAATGAAAAAGGAAAAAAAAATGAAAAGTGAAAAGATTGGAAAAGAGTCTTTTTGAAGCATTTTTGTTTGTTAATGCCAGTGTTGAATCTCTTACAAACAGGTTACAATCTATTCATTTACCTAAATATACACTACCGGCCATAATTACCGGCCCAGTTTTTTTTAATTATGTATTTCATACTATTTTTAGTATTTATTGCCAAGTGGATAATTCTAAATGTAAACATAATGGTTATTTTGTTAATACTTCACAACAACGTGCATAAAATGAACTGTTCTGGTGTCCAGTTTTTGCGCTCTCTTCCCTATGCTAGTCTCTTCTTATTGGCTCACTGAAACAAAGGCTTCCTGGCTTCTTGTAAAATTTTTAAAAGTAATAATGACAAAAGAACCATTCTATTCTCATTTAGAATTATCCACTTGGCAATAAATACTAAAAATAATATGAAATAGATCAATTATGGCCGGTAGTGTATATTCAAATATCTATAAAAACTCCATGTTCAAATTATTAGAAATCCATCTTATAACAAGGATAAATAGCTGGAGAAATCGTTGTCAGGTCGAAGAAATGAAAGCTTATCTGACTGCAATTCCCATTGATGCCCAAATACTTTAGTCAATGAAGGCATTATCCGTACTGGTTGAGACTTATCGTGTTTTTGATTTCACAGACAGAGTATTTTCACCTAAATATCTCTGCATGAATTTAAGTGTCTGAATTTTAAATTCAGAGTTGTCCTCATCATAGACATGTTGCCAAACACGGCTAAAAAATCTTTGATTCCTCTATTTTATCAAAAGTTGAAACGGGGAAAACAGGAGAAAGTGAATATAATAAGCTCGACCGAAATTCGAACCTGGCTGGCCTACTTTGGATGCGAGTCATTAGCCATCCCCACAGATTTTTAATTTATCTGTACTCTGTGACAAAAGTTTCGCTCCGAATCTGACCAGACCACCATCCCAGCCAGCAAGCAGTCCCAGCAGAATAAGATGAATTAGGGAAATTGGTGCACATTCGCAGAAGTACACACATTCACAGGGCCACACAATTCATTTGCTTATATATATATAAATATATATATATATATATATATATATAATATTTTAAAGTAATATCTTTTCATCTCTTCATTTCGGCCCTCTTACTTCTACGCCCTTACTCTCCACCTTGCACACAAGGGGTAACATATCTATTATTACTTTTATTGTTCATGGGCCAAGCGCATACATACTCTTAAAAACGAACAACCTCAGTCCACACGAAATCACAAAGCCACGTGACTATTGAAATACTATCAAACGATTTGCTTTCTCTTTGTGTCCGACCCTCGGGGACACGGACATTATCTCTCTCTCATAATTACCAGTAATTAGGACCACTTTTGAGGTCTTTCCGTCGTTTTTCATATCCCAGTAGCCCTCTAGCGGAGACTGTCACTGGTCTAATGTTAGTTATTGTGGTGATAGCCATAAAAACTACAATGGAGCCGTTTGGTGCGCATGCGCGTACTATTTTTTTGTTTTGTTTTTTTGTATTGGTGGAGATGTTGCTAGTTTGTCGAATTGAGCAAACGTGACAACCTCGTTTGAAATAGGTAAATATGATAGATAGATATGAACAGAATTCAATAGAATAGATAGATAGATAGATAGATAGATAGATAGATAGATAGATAGATAGATAGATAGATAGATATGAACAGAATTCAATAGATAGATAGATGGATATATATATATATATATATAGACAGAATTCAATAGATAGATAGAGAAGAGAGAGAGAGAGAGATATGAACAGAATTCAATAGATAGATAGATAGATAGATAGATAGATAGATAGATAGATAGATATGAACAGAATTCAATAGATAGATAGATAGATAGATAGATAGATAGATATAAACAGAATTCAATAGATAGATAGATAGATAGATAGATATAGAACAGAATTCAATAGATAGAATAGATAGATAGAAACAGAATTAATAAAGATAGAATAGATAGATAGATAGATAGATAGATAGATAGATAGATAGATATGAACAGAATTCAATAGATAGATAGATGGATATATATATATATATATATATATATATATATATATATATGAACAGAATTCAATAGATAGATAGAGAAGAGAGAGAGAGAGAGAGATATGAACAGAATTCAATAGATAGATAGATAGATAGATAGATAGATAGATAGATAGATATGAACAGAATTCAATAGATAGATAGATAGATAGATAGATAGATAGATATAAACAGAATTCAATAGATAGATAGATATATAGATAGATAGATAGATAGATATGAACAGAATTCAATAGATAGATAGATAGATAGATAGATAGATAGATATAAACAGAATTCAATAGATAGATAGGTAGATAGATAGATAGATAGATAGATAGATATAAACAGAATTCAATAGATAGATAGATAGATAGATAGATAGATAGATAGATATAAACAGAATTCAATAGATAGATAGATAGATAGATAGATAGATAGATAGATAGATATAAACAGAATTCAATAGATAGATAGATAGATAGATATGAACAGAATTCGATAGATTGATAGATAGATTGATAGATATGAACAAAATTAAAGAGATAGATAATAAATATATATATATATATATATATATATATATATATATATATATATAGTCATCCGCAGCCAGCTCTGTTTCGCTGTATCACGGCTCATCTGTACAGTTAGGCATCCGATTACTTTTAGCCAGGGTTGAAATCCGACTGAATTGTTATCAGGCGATTCTACCTCTGAGCTATGGCTGCTCGGTAAAAGAAGCGTGTGATATACCATGTAAACATACGCCAGTAGCTAAGTGTGTTCTAATTCATATTTGAATGAACGATGATATATATATATATATATATATATATATATATATATATATATATATATATATATATATATATATATATATATATATATATATATATATATATATATATATAAATATATATATATATATATATATATATATATATATATATATATATAATAATATATATATATATATATATATATATATATATATATATATATATATATAATAAAGAGGGAGAGAAAGATAGGAGTGGGGGAAGATGAACAGAATACGATAGAAAGGTTACATTATATTTTAATATTTTGGCTTCGATGAAAAAATTTCCAACTGAAACAGGTGGAACATGCTCCCTCTCCCCACTCTAGAATCTTCTTTTTCGTTTCGTTTTATACAATTTGGAACATTTTTATACAATTGTCTTTCTTTTCTTGCTTCTTATAGAAGGCACTTCTTCTTCTTATTTATGAATAATGGAATAATTTCGAAAAAACAAACGTATTTTCTAGATCAAAATATACAATACCCTTCCGATCCTACCAGATTGCCACTTTCACCTTCGAATTCAGTCAAGTGATTCAGCCAGAGAGATCCAAGCAAAGGGATGCCGTGTCAAATTCAGTCAAGTGATCCAGCCAGAGAGATCCAAGCAAAGGGATGCCGTGTCGAATTCAGTCAAGTGATCCAGCCAGAGAGATCCAAGCAAAGGGATGCCGTGTCGAATTCAGTCAAGTGATCCAGCCAGAGAGATCCAAGCAAAGGGATGCCGTGTCGAATTCAGTCAAGTGATCCAGCCAGAGAGATCCAAGCAAAGGGATGCCGTGTCGAATTCAGTCAAGTGATCCAGCCAGAGAGATCCAAGCAAAGGGATCCCGTGTCGAATTCAGTCAAGTGATCCAGCCAGACAGATCCAAGCAAAGGGATGCCGTGTCGAATTCAGTCAAGTGATCCAGCCAGACAGATCCAAGCAAAGGGATGCCGTGTCGAATTTGGATTTTATTTCTGCTTTCACCTTGATTGTGTTTTATGTTATTTGATTTTCTCGTCTTGGATCTCTGTTGTGGTGCATTGAATATTGGCTGGGAACAAGAAATCGGAGAACCGTGTTCGAATTCGTCGCATTCACTTACGCGTAAATACCGCTGGTAAAAGTATTAATCCATCACTTCCCCTTCTCGCCATGGGCAAAATAGCGGGACAGATTGGGTTCTGTAACCTTGCTTGGCAACAATTCTACCGCGGAAAGTAATGGCAACCTACTGCGGCAAAATCTTCCGCTAAAGGGTGTATGACACTTAACTGACTGAGTTTTGGTTGTCGATTTTTTTTCTCTTAATTTTAGGTTGGTTTCTTTGATTTTTATTTTATTTACACGGTCGATAAGTATTACTTTGTTATATGTAACGTCGGTTACATATAACCAGCCCGATCGACTTAGTCTATTAAAAACTTAACTCGGCGATTAAAGTTTAATGCTTTACTCGCCCGTAGTTGATTAAAAATCTCGTAATGAAACTTATCCCTTCAAATGAAAAAAGAAATCTGATTCCTTTTACAACCGAAAAGTATGCCACTGAAGATTCACAAATTACTTAGAATGACCGACAATGACATTATTGAACTCTTTGGTCTTATTGAACTTTTGGGCCGGTCAATGTAAACATTCGTTTAATTAACGCTTCCAGAGTAGAGCCAAAATTTCTCTGTTGTCCAGATTAAAGACGCTCACAGTTTTTTACAAATTTATTTGGAAAAATATTATCCTTGAATCAACAACAATTTGAAGTAAAAGTAAAAAGGAACATTTAAAAGAAAGAAAAAAATAATAAAAAAACATTCTATTTTCATTTAGAATTATCCACTTGGCAATAAATACTAAAAATGATATGAAATAGATCATTTTTTTTAAAACGGAGGTTGACTAATAATTATGGCCGGTAGTGTATGTTCAAATATCGATAAAAATCCATGTTCAAATTATTAGAAATCCATCTTATAACAAGGATAATTAGCTGGAGAAATCGTTGTCAGGTCGAAGAAATGAAAACTTACCTGACTGCAATTCTCATTGATGCCCAAATACTTTAGCTAATGAAGGCGATTGAAACTTATCGTGTCTTTGATTTCACAGACAGAGTATTTTCACCTAAACATATTTGCATGAATTTAAATGTCTGAATTTTAAACGAGTTTTCCTCATCATAGATCTGTTGCCAAACCACGCATTGCTTTCAACCACGCACCGAAAAACAAATTATACAAGTAAGTTATTTTTTTTTATAGAAAATCGTTGAGAAAACCAGATTTGTTATTTTTTTATCATCTCTGAGATGGAGGTTTTAGTCAAACAGAAGAAAGAAACTACGAATTTAGCTACCTCTACACAATTGCCAAAAAACAAACCAAAACAAAAACAGCATATCATGATGTTAAAAGGACTGAAACTTAACACAAACAAAATTTTATCATCAAAATGTTTATGTTATTATCAAGAGGAAAGATCAAATTTTGTTGTTATTATTCTTTAGAGTTTTTAAAATCCTTTCTTATCCATTTTAATTAAAATTTCGTTTTTTGTTTTACGTCAGCGATTCACGCTATGTTCACATCAGGCGAATATTAAGAAAATGGAGTAGGTCGAATAAAATGATTCAGGGGCGAGATAGTAGTAGTTGTTTATTTTGTTTGTGTGGAGGATTAGACGACTACTGCTTTCGTTCGTTCGCGAACTGCTCGTTACAACCAACACTATTTTCATCTTTGATAATGGCTGATGTAAGCCGAAAGCTCAGAAAGGATTAAATAAAAACATGTATCAATATTGTGATTTTCTTTCCTCTTTCAACGATAATGCTATTAAGCTTATCAGACGATATGAAAAATATTTACATATAATAAATCGACAAAACTTGCCTATATTATTTAATGAAACATGCATAATATATATATATGTGTGTGTGTGTGTGTGTGTGTGTGTGTGTGTGTGTGTGTGTGTGTGTGTGTGTGCACCTCTAAACATTCAGATATAAATTAAAATATATATATTTTTTTTTAATCACATCACCCCAAGCAAGGCGGTGAGGCCACTGGTGTGCAGGGGGCCCCTGCTACGTAAGAGTGAATAGATTAGAAAAAAGAAAGCCGGAAACCACATCCTAAACAGGGAACAAGGGATGAGCCTCTTCACCTCTTCAATAGACGTGGGTGGAGTGTGAACCGGGCGATAGTTCAGTCTATCTACTCCAATAAAAAAAATAAACAAAAAAGAAAGTGAAAAGATTGGAAAAGAGAAAGCCGGAAACCACATCCTAAACAGGGAACAAGGGATGAGCCTCTTCACCTGTTTAATAGGTGTGGGTGTAGTGTGAACCGGACGGGAGTTTAGTCTATCTACTCCAATCTGTAAAGACAATATAAATTAGGCGATCATATCTCGAAAGAGATATGACTGACTAGACAGAAGATTTCTCCGCAGTAGGACGCTATTACTTTCTGACGTAGACTGGTTGCCAACCAAGGCTATAGAATCCAGTCTGTTCTGCTATTCAACCCCTAGGATGCCGGATGGATTAATACGTTTTCCAAGTGGTATTTGTGCCAAAGTGAATGAAAAGAATTTGACTAGAATTCGACGACTGTAAGAATGACGTAGCTTGATAAATTAACAGTAACGTGGTGGATTTCCTCCTTACGTGATGTCCAACAAAGATGTTGTTGCACTAGAACAGTGGCTAGTTTTTTCTTCATAGTAGAACTCTTCATTTTGTGGAGAGAAGAAAGAAATAATAAAAAAAAAACATATGACACCCTGCAATAATTCATCAAACTCACCTCTATTTACAGTTGTGTACGAGGTAGAAAGTTATAGAATAAAAGGTGCAGCTATACGGATACGTGTGGAAGATCACGGTTAACCCAAGATTTGAACCTGTTAAGATTGTAGAGATTGTAGAAAAAAAAAACTGCTAAGAGTCACAAAGGACCCATGACTTTTTATCTACTGAAGGGACGTGACGCATAAGAAAAAGCGTGGAATACCAGCATCATGATTATGTCATTACTCTCTATTTCCAGTCCTCAAACAATATGGCTACTAGCATCTGGTACAGTTGTTTAACGCTAATTCCCTAGATTAAAAAAAAGAATAGTAAAGCCTACCAGTTTCACTCGAAGTGATTTTAAACGATATGAGGAAGTGTTTGTATATAAACGACAGTTTAGATATTTCTAAGAGATTCAGATACCATGCATGATATATTTGTTTTGTTTTTTATAATCATATCACTCCAAGCAAAGCATTTTATTGCCACTGTTTTGCAGGGAGTTACATAGGAGGAAAGTTATGAGAAAGAGTGACAGGTTATAGGGTGTGTCAAGAAGTGGGTAAGAGAAGGATGAGAGTACTGATGAGAGTGGAGTGGACGGAGAAAGAAGCATGAGAAAGAGGATGCAGGTTAGTGAGATAGGAGACGACTATTGACTTTACATTTAAATTCTTGGAGATTATAGCTGTAGGGAAAGCAAGTAAATGGAAGGGAATTCCACAGGCAGGAAGTGCGAGAAAGGAATATACACATGCAAGTTTTGATCTGACGAGACTATTTAGGAATATAACTGTAGATTTTAGGTTTTAATGATTTTGCTAATGGATAAATAAAAGAATATATTTTTTGAATGAATTTCTAAATGGAATTTTTTATGAATGGAATGAGCGAATTTTTGAGTGAGTTTAAGAATGATGCAGTTGCTGAATGAGTATCTGAATGAGTTTCTTAATGAGAGACTGAATGAGTTTCTGAATAAGAGACTGGCTGAAGAAGTTTCTGAATGATAATATTTTAGAATTTTTTTCTGAATTAGAAATGTTTTAATGTGTTTTGGAATGAGGGTATTTTTTACTAAAATTTTTCAAGCAGGCGTAGAAATTTAAATACCTAAGAGGTGTGCTGATAGAGGGCAGAAAATGTGGCACCGAGATCTGAATGCGTATTGGGATGGTGGCCAAGGACGCATTTCAAAAGCTAGACAGAGTATTGAGAGACAGGAAGATGTCGTTGCAAGCAAAGAAAAGAATACGGAACTGTTATGTGATGTCTGCCCTCCAATATGGTAGCGAATACCGTACCGTTAAGGAGAGAGTTGAAGCAACAGAAATGTGGTTTTACAGAAAGATGCTGAGGATACCATGAACCGAATATGGGAGCAACAAGATTTTGTTGAGGATGGAAATGAAAAGGAAACTTATACTTAACATTAGGAAAAGACAGTTGAGGTTTCTGAGACGTGCAACGAGGAAATGAGAGCTTGGAGAATCTAATGCTCACAGGGCAGATAGAGGGAAAGAGAGTCAGGAGAAAGCAACGCGAGACATTTTTGATGGGCTTGAGCAAGTGGAATGTAGAGCAAGGGTTGGGAGATACACCTAGCGGAAAAGTGTTAAGACTGACAAGAGAGAGAGAGGGGGATAAGTTGAGGTACATGACCGCATTCGTCCTGAAAAGACAAGGCACATACATAGAAGTACTAGGAGACATTATTGAATTACGCAATTCTGGAACAAAAAGGTACCGAATGGTAGACTTAGTGAATGAGTTTTCGAGTGAGAGCCTTACTTCTTTGGAATTAATTTCTTACTGAAATCATTTTGTATGATTCGTTTTTATGCAACTCCTGAATGAGAAATGCTCTTGATGAGCTCATAAACAAAGAGATAATTGAACCAGTTCCAGAATTAAAAATTTCGGGAATAAAAAAAACCCCGTCTGAATATGTTTTAAGAAGCGAAAACTATACGCGCTCCAGAATGAGAGACTTTTGGAATGAAAAACCGTCTGAATGGGTTTCAAGAAGGGAAAACTGAACCCGTTCTAGGATAAGACTTTTGGAATTAATTTCTTTAATGAAACTCATTTTGAATTGTTTCTTTTTATCCAACTACTGAATGATAAACGTTCTGGATGACCTTATAAAAGAAGAGATAATTAAATCGGCTTCAAAATGAGAGACTTGGAATGAAAAACCGTCTGAATGGGTTTCAAGAAGAAGGGAAAACTGAACGAATTCTAGGATAAGACTTTTGGAATGAATTTCTTAAAGAAACTCATTTTGAATTGTTTCTTTTTATCCAACTACTGAATGATAAACATTCTGGATGAGCTTATAAAAGAAGAGATAATTAAATCTGCTCCAGAATGAGAGACTTGGAATGAAAAACCGTCTGAATGAGTTTCAAGAAGAGAAAGCTGAACGCGTTCCAGGATAAGATTTTGGAATGCATTTCTTAATGAAACTCATTTTGAATTGTTAATTTTTGTCCAACTACTGAATGATAAACGTTCTGGATGAGCTTATAAAAGAAGAGATAATTAAATCTGTTCCAGAATGTGAGACTTTTGGAATTAAAAACCGTCTGAATCGGTTTTAAGAAGACAAGAAACTGAACACGTTCCAGAATGAGAGACTTTCTTCCCCGCTCTGCCTCATAAAAATGCGGTTAGGAAAATATTGGTCAAATTCCGAATCTTTGGTGAATTAAAAAATAAGTAGAATTATGATTATAAATCCGATAATAGAAATATAACTGTGTGTTATTTTTCCCCTTGTTAATTCAATTGTTTATTCAAGATTCTAATTTTCGCGCTATTGTCTGTCGAGAACGCGTAAAGAAATCAGGAAAAGGGAAAGAAAGAAAAATTAGATTCGTCGTTATTTTCGGACAATGGAAAGAAAAAAAATTAAGAATAATGACCGCATGACCTTTTGGGAAATTCAATGAAAAGCTTTAAACGGATTCGGGTTGCTGGGTTAGAGAAGCTTATTAATACACATTAGATTACTTCATTTCTTTCTCTTTCTCTCTCTCTCTCTCTCTCTTTCTCTCTCTATCTTTCTCTCTCACTTCCCCCTCTTTCTCTGTTTATTTTTCTCATTCTTTCTTTCTTCTACTATCTCCCATTTCCGTTCCTTTTTCATTCTCACTTTCTTTATATTGCCTTCTTTCTCACTTTTCTTATACTCTTTCCTCTGGTTTCCTTTTTCTACATCTTTCTTTCTTTCTTTCTTTCTTTCTTTCTTTCTTTCTTTCTTACCGCTCTTTCTTTTTCTTCCCATCTCTCCATTTAACACTTCTTTTCGTTTTTCACTCATTTTTTCTTTCTCCTTTATTTCACTCTTTCTCTTTTCTTTTTACTCGTTCTTCTTTTTCTCTGTCTTTTATTTTCACGTTTACTAGTGCGATTTTCCTTCTTTTTTCTTCTCTATTCTTTCTCTCTTTCTTCATTTTTTTCTGTTGCTATATCTTCTTTTTTTCTTCTTGCTCTTTCTTCTTTTTTCTCTCTTTTTTCAAATTTTCTGTTAATTTTTGTTTTTTGTTTTTTGTTTTTACTATTTCTTTTTGGATTTCAGGCACCTTTGCTTCTTTTTCTTTTCTTTCCAGATTTAATTTTTTCATTCTTTCTTTTCTCTTTCCTTATTCTTCATTTACGTTTTTCTTCTTTCTTTCGTTTATCTTTTGAACTACTTCTTATCTTTTTTTATTTCTCGTTCTCTTTCTCACTCTTTCTTTTCTTCTTTCCTTCTTCTTTTTCTGTTTCTTTTTCTTACTTATTTTCTTTCCCTCTTTTTCTCGTTTTTTTCTTCTTTATCTCTTTCTTTTCCTCTTTCTTTTTCTTTCATTTCTTTTATATCCTTTTTCACTCTTTCTCTCACATTTGGACTGTTATTCTGTCTTTATCTTTTTTGTTCCTTTCTTTCTCTTTCGCTCTTTCTTTTTTTTTCCTGTTTCCTTCTTTTTTACTTTCTGTCTTCCTTTTTTCTTCCATTCGTCTTTCACTATTTCTTTCTTTTTCTCTTTATTTTTTATTGCCCTCCACCTCGCTGCCTAAATCTCTATGACGCGCTTATTCACAGTTTCAATATGAAAGCTCCACGTTTTTCTAGTTTTATATATCAGGGAATTTTCTAATTAAATACGTCAAAATAATCTGTTTAATTAGATTTTATTTAAAAAAAAAAAAACGGAGCCTAACTATTTAAACAAGTGAAAAAATAATAAATTTACCGAATTATTAATATTATTATTGTTGTTATTATTATTATTATTATTATTATTATTATTATTATTATTATTATGACTAATATAAAAATTAAAAAAGTATTCGTGTTTTCCTTAACGTCCGATATATGTAGCTATGTCACATAAGGAAATTTAAGTGAAAATATGACGACAGAAAGAACAGGATGTTGAGTTCAATATCTACCTTCAGCAGTGATGGACAGATAATTTAAATAACTACATTGGATCCAGAAGTAGCATTGCACATGGAATGAGATTATATACTCCAGTGATCGAAACAACGATTCGGTTCAAAATTTCTTGCACCTGAAGAAGGCCGGAGCTTACAACGGTTGAAACGCCGTAAACATGACAATAAAGATGAGGACAGTTCGAAAAAATAGGAAATCAGATAATCATGATCGCCAAGAACTGAAACGATATGGCAGAAAGGAGGAGGAGGAGAAGAAGCAAAATAAGGAGGAGAAGATGATGATGAAGAAGAAGTGGGAGGAGTATAAGAGAAAGAGGAAAAGAAAGAGAAGAAGGAGGAGGAGGAGGAGAAGAAGAAGATGATGATGATGATGAAGTGGGAGGAATATAAGAGAAAGAAGGAGAAAAGAGAAGAAGAAGGAGGAGGAGGAAGAGAAGAAAAATAAGGAGGATGAAGATGATGATGACGAAGTGGAAGGAGTATAAGAGCAAGGAGGAGAAGAAAGAGAAGGAGAAGGAGGGGGAGGAAAAGAAAAAAAACGAGGGGCTTCGATGCCAACTTTCTCTATTCATAGGACGCGTATTTTGACGAGCAATAAGTTGATCGCGAAGAAATATAAGAATAATTGTAACTTGATTGGGTAAATTAGTTCACTGGGATCTGTTCAAGCGACTCAAGCGAATCACTCGAGAGAATTAAAAACATAAATACATGCCGATTTAGATATTCAGACACGTGACACCAAATCTGGATGCCATAAGCCAAATATGTTGATATTTAACAAGTTACAAAAATTAATGTCATCAGTTCTCATTGTATCCATTCTAACGGTGTTTAATTTAACTAATAAATTCTTGTTTCAGTCGATTTACGACGTTTAAAACTTTTGTCCTATAGATTACTAGCAGTATAGCCCGGCGTTGCTCGGGTGTAATGAAAGCTTTAAAACTAATCCATGGGCCTGGAGCTCAGATGCTTTGGACGCTGGCACGAAAGAATAAAAAGCAGTTAAAGCGAAACCGTAGACTGAACGAACAGTGAATGGAATGTAAGTCAAATTTTGATTTCCTGGTATCGATATCAAATAAGTTTTTTTTCGTCGTAAACTGAATTTTGAAGGCTAAATAAGTCCTCTGAGTAAATGGTATCATGGCTGACACTAAGAACTACAATTATACGTACTTAGAGCCAAAGCCGAAGCAAAAACCCAAATATAGGGCTGAAAAAATACAGACTTACAGGCAGATAAACACACACACACACACACACACACACACACACACACACACACATCTTGCCTTTTATATATATATATATATATTATCGATTTTCTGTACTATTGTAAGAACTGCAACCTTGAAACTTCTGAATATCGTTTCTTATGTCTTTGTCTATGAGTGTATCAAATTTGATTAAAATCGGACCACTTCTTCTACAACCCGATTTTTTCGATTATCAATTTCCGATATTTATCGGGGGTACCTCGACACAAAAGCTAGCTAAGAACACTCGCAGACGCTTATAGTACAACTGTGTAAATTTTCAAGAAAATCGGTTCAGCCGTTTCGGAGTCTATAGATAACGGACACACCCACCCCCACACACACACAGACAAACACACACACACAGACAAAGTTCCATTTATAAATAAGTTTAGATTTAGATTAGATATTTACACGCATAAACACACACACACACACATATATGTCTGTGTGTGTTTTTGTGTATGTATGTATGTATGTATGTTATTATATCCCTTAGCTTTCCCCATAGTTTGCCTTTCATACACAGTTTGTTCAATGTATATTTTAGAACTTTATTAAATTATTACAAGTTGCAAAAGGAAATGTTTACATTTACCTTGATAAAGTTACTCATGGGAATAAACACGTTGGTAAAGAAAAGTATATATATATATATATATATATATATACTTTTCTTTACCAACCAAATATATATATATATATATACATATATATATATTAAAACTATAGGTTCTGGGAAATGAAGGAGGAATGGCAGGACCCTATAATCAGCTGGAAATTAATAGGCTCAGCTTGTACTCCTAAAAGTTTTCGTGATAGGTGTCGTCTGTGTTTATTGGAGAAGATTCTGATTTTGAAGTATCCTCATCAGGACTTACTTTTGAACTTTAGGAGGGAATTTATAAACAAGTGCCGCCATAGGGCGGATTTTAACTTCTAATTTTTAATTTTTAAATTCTAAATTTTTCTATAATTTTTTTAATATTTAAAAAAAAATTTTTTAATTTTAATTTTAATTTTTTTTTTTAATGTATATGTGTATGTTTGTGTGTGGATGTGCATATTTGTATATATATGTATATATATGTATATATGTATTTATGTATGTGGGCTATATGTAATTTTGAAAAAATTTTTTAGCTATTTAAATGCTCCTTTTCATAATATTCATTAATATGTATGTGTGTGAGTGCATATGGAATATGTATATATATATATATATATATATATGTGTGCGTGTGTGTGTGTGTGTGTGTGTGTGTATATGTGTGCATGTATGTGTACTCATGTATATTATGTGTATATGAATTTTTTGTATATAGGTGTGTACACATATATATATACATATATATACCGGATGCAATAGAGGACTTGTAGTCTCAATCAGACAAAACGAAAATGACACTGACATCTCATTTTAACAGAGATATTTACAAAAATGACACAAAATATCTTGAAATACTAAAGAGTAAATATAATCACCATTTGCTTCAACTACAGCCTTCAAAGGATTTCGGAATCTTCTTCAACTCTTCTGAACGGTTGCCTTGTTTAAACTGGTGAATGCTGCCATAATTCTCGCCTTCAGTTCATTTTTATTGCTAAAAAGAATCTTATTGGTCTCTCGCTCAGCTGCCCCCCTCCACATAATAATCAACCGGGGGTTCCAGTTTGGGGAATCAGGTAGGCAAATAAATATATATATATATATATATATATATATATATATATATATATATATTGTATCGAGGCAGCAGATAATTTTCTAAACATATGCAATTAATATCTATTATGTTTAATCATGAGCAGTTCTAAGCATTGTATTTTGGCTTTAATTTTAGTTGAAAATAAAGACAAAAATTCTCCAACTTTTGGATATTTTTTTATTAGGTTGGTTCTAGGCTTTCGGCTCACATGAGCCATCTTCAGAAAGGTTATAAGGACGTTAACACAAAAACATCCACCATCATCGACGATTTTATCTTGTGTTGACATAAAACTCCGCTAAGCAACGGCAATAGTTATCAAAAATAACAAACGCAGTTCTCAAATTTGTAATGCGGTTCTATGACGTCACACCGCGTGATAGCACGAAATGACAACAGAACCATGTATTCAAATGCAATGTAATATGTTATGACCGGATTTAAAGGTGATTTTATTAACTGTGGGTTGTTTGGATTTAATGTAGATGGCCTCCAATAACTGAAGGTTCTTTTTAGTGTGTGTATGAGTGAGGATTATTGTATTGTTAACTAAAATCTGTCTGATATTACCTACATGGTTATATTTTTCTGAGAAATGTTGTTTAATTTTACACTGATCAGAAAGGCGACAGGTAAGTCTACGAGAGAGCGTGGTTGTAGTAAAACCAATATATGCGGTGGGCTTATTATTAGTACCAGAGATACAATCTCTGAACATCAAAATAAACATAACACTATTAACTTATACTATTGCAACCAAATACATAATAATTACAAACAAGATGAAAAAACTCTCAAAAACATAATACGTAGAAATGTTGAACCAATGAATAGTAATAATCAAATTAAACTCATCATATATTATAAAAAATTAAAAGTAATTGACCTCATAGTCTCTAATAACCCTACAAGCACTCAAATAATTCCTCTACAGAAAACCAATGTAGTGTATCAATTTATCGTGACGATGGACCAGCCATGTGGATGTGAGCTTCCCTCCAAAAGGCCCGTGCGATTTAGATACCAAGCGGGGAGAGGTGCGGAGGATCACGAGGGAGCGAGAGAAGAGCGACGACGGCATTGACGACGCTGGTAAAGGTAAAGACAACGCCGGCAACGGCAGCGACGCAAATTGCTGCCACATTGGCGGCTGTGACAACGGCAAACGCCGCCATCTCCTCGTTCCCTGTGGTCCGCCCTCCTCCGTCGACCAGGCAAGAGCAAATGCAGAATCCGGAGGGCGGTGGGACCGGAAAAACAGTACAACCGAGCTCGCATTATACCCTAAAATCCCGCTGAAGACTCAGCGGAATTACGTCTGTAACGGCCACGCTCGGTAGCAGCAGACTGAGCAGTCACATGCGTTTACCTCCGGGCAGTTTCACGTTCTCTCCCTCCAAAGTTCTTTTTAGCTTTGCCACACAGTTCTTGTCGAGTATCGGATTCTTCTGGTATTTAGCATTGGATGTAGCTTGCCACCTGATTTGGGCTGCGTTCCCAATCAATTTGACTCCGGATCGAAGACCGTTGCTCGAGGTCCTTCACCAAATGGGTCTGGCACTCGCCGCGGGCGGCCCAGGTTGAGGGAACTCTGAACTACGAGAGACAAAAACAAACGAAGGCGCCACACATCCCAAAGCTGTTTACTTGCGACAGGATTCGGAGTTGGATTTTCCCGGTTCACTCACTGTTACTAAGGGAATCCCGGTTAGTTTATTTTTTCCGCTTAGCGATATGCTTAATTTTAACTGGTACTTTTCGTTCGAGCCGAGGGCGGGGGCGTATTTAGTTTGTTCAGCTGTGGTAGACAAGATGAGAAACGTATCGAAACGATCAGGGTTTTGTTCTTTCGACGTCTGAGAGCGAAAACGATCTTGTCGCATCTGTCGTCTTTGCAATCGACGACTGCTCGCTGTCGTGATGGGAGCGACCTCGCAGTCTGCAAACAGGACGAAGGAATCATTTCTTGTGACTTTCCGGTTTCCTCCGCGTGAGAAAGGTGAAGATGCGGAATGCGGTGAGATGTCTCTCGGCTATCGAGCGAGAACACATACAATTTCCCGCCTCTCGACCGTACGGGGCGCAAAAACTAAGTATCTCAAGGCCTCAATTTACGATCGATGTTCCTCTGCAATACGTATCAGTTCTCGTGGCTAGGCGCGTTCTTCATTGACGGATGAGCAGAGTGATCCTTCGTCCAGAGTTTAGCGTGTTTCTTTACGATTTTGTATGAGGTTTAAAAAACTGTGCGTGAGACAAGAATGTCGAGAATAACAATTCCAGACAGCGGTGAACTGTCGGCATTTATCGATTAGAACGCCTGCAACCGCGCTGTCACCTACAACATCTTTCTTTCCTTGCACTCGGAGGTCAAAATCGGTCATGTAAACATGTGATTCGAGCGGGAGTCGGCAACGACGTTGCACGCTACAACCGCCATGTGAATGAAATGGATGCTGTCGCAGGTCGACCTACTACGCTGATACTGGTTGGGCGCCTTTGCACATTTGACGCAAGAGAGATGGGCGCCGTCGTATGTCCAAAATCGATTCAGCAGCAGATTCCATCGTTTGGGACGCCACCGCTTTTCCAACGCTCCTGAGATGGACGCCGTCCTACGTCCAACTCCAACGATGTAGCAAAGTAGCTACCGCACTCTATAAACCTCGACGCCGAGCGATAGAGTTTGACGCCATCATACGTGCACCTCCTTGCTGCTACAACCACTGCTGATGATACCGCTGCTGCTGCGGCTGCCGCCCCTAGTTGGACGCCATTGCACGTGCAACGTTCGTGAGATGGGTGCCGTCGTAGGTCTACCTCTGACGTAGCTGCCGCTACCGTTTGGACACCGTCGCACATCCAGCGCTCGTGTGATTGATGCCGTCGCATGTCCGTCTCAAGCTAGATAGATAATGAACAGACTGATAGATAGATAGATAGATAGATAGATAGATAGATAATGAATTGGTCAAGATAGATAGATAGACAGATAGATAGATAGATAGATAGATAGATAGATAATGAATTGGTCAAGATAGATAGATAGATAGATAGATAGATAGATAGATAGATAGATAGATAGAATGAATTTGTTAAGATAGATAGATAGATAGATAGATAGATAGATAGATAGATAGATAGATAGATAGATAGATAGATAATGAATTGGTCAAGATAGATAGATAGATAGATAGATAGATAGATAGATAGATAGATAGATAATGAATTGGTCAAGATAGATAGATAGATAGATAGATAGATAGATAGATAGATAAGAATTAATCAATTGGTCAAGATAGATAGATAGATAGATAGATAGATAGATAGATAGATAGATAGATAGATAGATAGATAATGAACAGACTGATAGATAGATAGATAGATAATGAACAGATAGATAGATAGATAGATAATGAACAGACTGATAGATAGATAGATAGATAGATAGATAGATAATGAACAGACTGATAGATAGATAGATAGATAGATAGATAGATAGATAATGAACAGACTGATAGATAGATAGATAGATAGATAGATAGATAGATAGATAGATAATGAACAGACTGATAGATAGATAGATAGATAATGAACAGATAGATAGATAGATAGATAGATAGATAGATAGATAGATAGATAATGAACAGACTGATAGATAGATAGATAGATAGATAATGAACAGACTGATAGATAGATAGATAGATAGATAGATAGATAGATAGATAGATAATGAACAGACTGATAGATAGATAGATAGATAATGAACAGACTGATAGATAGATAGATAGATAGATAGATGAACAGACTGATAGATAGATAGATAGATAGATAGATAATGAACAGACTGATAGATAGATAGATAGATAGATAATGAACAGATAGATAGATAGATAGATAGATAGATAGATAGATAGATAATGAACAGTGTGACATAGACGGATCAATGTTTCCCAATCTATGGTCATTGAACTGTCCTTGAGAATTGTCCGTCTCCGTCGTGATCTTCCCCACTCATGCTAGCACTTGACTATATAAACCGTTTTGCAGGTCATAAAAATTGTCTTAAAAATCTAATGTAAATGTTAGCACTCATATCCTTGAACCAGACAAAATATAAGTGCCAAACAATTTCACTGGCCATTCTCCGAGTAAATATTTATTTCTAACCCATGTGCTCCTTATTATTATTATTCTTTATGTTCCGTCTTTTCTCGGGGCGTAGGCGATTATGGTCCTCCAAATCTTCCGGCCCCTTGTAGTTTTTAATAAGTATTTATCGTTTTGCTATTTCCTCCCAAACCTTTTCGGCCATCCATTTAATCATGGCCATCATATATGTTACGCGCTATTTTACTTTTTCCCTTCAGGCTGTCTTGTGAGTGTTAGATTTTCCAAGCACTCTTTTCTATTTACGTGCCCTATAAATTTTAACTGCGTCTTTCCTTTCCGTTTCCATTTTCCTTATGTTCCGTCTATAGCATCTTCAGCATCTTTCTGTAGAATCACATTTCTGTTGCTTTATGTCTTCTTCATCTTTGAAGAGATTGTCCAGCGTTCACTGCCATATAGAAGAAGTGATATCACAGTTCAGTAACATTTTCTTTGTTTTCTGTCTACTGATATTCTGCTTAGCTTTTGGATTGCAGCTTTGGCTATTAATGCGCCTTCAAGTCTCTTCTTCATCTTTGAAGAGAGTGTCCAGCATATATATAGGAGGAGAAATATCACGTAACTGTCTAGTATTCTTTTGTTTGTTTATGTTGCTTCGAGTCTCTTCTTCATTGAGGAGATTGTCCAGCATTCACTGCCATATAGGAGGGCAGATATCACATAACAATCCAGTACACTTTTCTTTGTTTCTGTAGATTTGAGTCTCTCCTTCATCTTTGAGGAGATTGTCCAGCATTCGCTGCCATATAGGAGGGCAGATATCACATAACATCCAGTACTCTTTTCTTTGTTTATGGTGCTTCGAGTCTCTCCTTCATCTTTGAGGAGATTGTCCAGCATTCACTGCCATATAGGAGGGCAGATATCACATAACAGTCCAGTACACTTTTCTTTGTTTCTGTAGATTTGAGTCTCTCCTTCATCTTTGAGGAGATTGTCCAGCATTCGCTGCCATATAGGAGGGCAGATATCACATAACAGTCCAGTACTCTTTTCTTTGTTTATGTTGCTTCGAGTCTCTCCTTCATCTTTGAGGAGATTGTCCAGCTTTCACTGCCATATAGGAGGGCAGATATCACATAACAGTCCAGTACTCTTTTCTTTGTTTATGTTGCTTCGAGTCACTCCTTTATCTTTGAGGAGATTGTCCAGCATTCGCTGCCATATAGGACAACAGAAATCACGTAACAGTTCAGTAATAATTTCTTTGTTTTTAGAGAAACTTTTCTGTCTTCTAATATTCTGCTTAGCTTTTGGATTGCATCTTTGGCTATCCCAGTGACCCTTCGAATCTCTTCTTCATCTTTGAGGAGATTGTTCAGCATTCACTGCCATATCGGAGGATATCACGTAACATCTCAGTTCTCTCTTTTTTGTTTCTGACAAATTTGTTCTGTCTCTTAATACGCTGCTTAGCTTTTGGTGATCCCAATACGACTTCGGATTCCAGTATCGCATGTTATATGTTAGAAACTAAATTTCTCTGAATAGTGAAAGGAAAATGGTTAGATGTCCTGTAACATCTAACGGCAACATTTCGGGAATTCAAGCCTCACTGGGTATCTCACAATTGATGATACTTTTAATCATACTAAAGCTTCTTTTTTATAAAAATCGATTCTAATTAAACGGTCCCATTTTTGACCTTGTGACAGACTAGGGTATCAATATCGGAGAGTGATTTTTAAAAATCCTATCACGATTACATATCGTGAATTCGATTCTTACTGCAGGCTTCGTATTTGTTCCAGACCAAGTAACAAGAAGGGTGAGTAAGGAATAAAAATCCTATCACGATTCATATATATATATATATATATATATATATATATATATATATATATTATAAATTATATTTTAGAACATGTACAATTTTATATATATATATATATATATATATATATATATATATATTATAAATTATATTTTAGAACATGTACATAATTTTATATATATATATATCCACTACAAATCGTACATTTGTTTCGACATTGAAACTTAAATGTCTCATAATTTCAATGTCGAAACAAATGTACGATTTGTAGTGGATATATATATATAAAATTATGTACATGTTCTAAAATATAATTTATAATAAATATTCACAGCTCTATATATTATATATCGAGCACTGTTTTAAATTAATGTTTTGGACGTTGTAAAAGTTCTTTCTTTGTTCTGTATTCACTCGTATATATATTGGGAAAGTGAGCCTCACTAGGTGCTTCGCATTTGATGATGTTCTTTATTTTAATCCTCGCCTGATGTTTCGTATTTGAATAATTCGTAATTTTAGTTTTGTTTGCTTCTCTACGAATGCTCTTTGCTTCTGACCTTATACCAGACTAAAATATAATTCCACAAAATGTGAATAATGGTTATAAATTCTGTCACCTTTCGATACTACATATCCAAAATTCTATCCTCACTGCGTGTATCGCATTTGATAATCTTTATTTAATAAATATTAGTTTGATAAATATCGATTCCTCATGGGCGCCCGAGGCTCGTGGCCTTGTATCAGACTAAATATCTCTATAGAAGAGTTTAAATATCCTGTCACGTCATTCTATAACGTACAGTCCCCACAGGGTTTCTCGCACTAAAGGTTATTTTAAATTTGATAAATATTGATTCTCTATGGGCGCCCAAATCCTGTGGCCTTATACCAGACTAAGTTAATCTTAGTATCAATAACTTGCAAACGCTTACGCCATCATTAATGATGCCTCACTGTAAACCCATATGACGTTGAAAAATTAATATCAACAGAGAAAAAGGAGTTGCGACATTCTGACTGGCAATTACGTTATATTCATAGAACGGAAAAGCAGTTGTAATACAATCAGCAGTTGAAGTCAGCGTGGCCGTGATGGTGATGTTGGTGATGTTGGCGTCGGTGCTGGTGTAGGGTGTTGTCGGGTACGTGGGGTTTGGGCATTGGTGGTGTATTGTCGCCAATTACTTGACGGCCAGCTGTGCTATTAGCTAACATGGTGGCAGTTTTCTTTTCATTAGGCGGAGCACCCTGGGGCAGCAGCGTTCACGATGCTGACCAACTAATTATCGGTGGATCGGTGGCTCGCGTTTGGATGCCCGCATTCCGGAATCAATAAACGAACGCATTCTTTTATTCTTTCGTTTCGTTGCATAAGATTTCCTTTCCTACCATTCATTTTCTTATTTATCGGTAGGTAGATAGATATCTTAGCCTATTCATATCTATCTATCTATCTATCTATCTATCTATCTATCTATCTATCTATCTATCTATCTGAGCCTATTCATTTCTTTCTCTCTTTCTTTCTATATATATATCTCAGCCTATTCATATCTATCTATCTATCTATCTATCTATCTATCTATCTATCTATCTATCTATCTATCTATCTATCTAATTCTGTTCATATCTATCTATCTATCTATCTATCTATCTATCTATCTATCTATCTATCTATCTATTCATATCTATCTATCTATCTATCTATCTAATTCTATTCTATCTAATTCTATCTATCTATCTATCTATCTATCTATCTATCTATCTATCTATCTATCTATCTATCTGAGCCTATTCATTGCTTTCTCTCTTTATTTCTATATATATCTCAGCCTATTCATTTCTATCTATCTATCTATCTATCTATCTATCTCAAGCTGTTCATATTTATAAATATATTAATCTCGCAATGTGCACACACGCACACGCGTAAAACACACACACACACACACACACACACACACACACATAAAAAGAAATAAATACCTTACACGAATAACGCGCGCACAAATTAGTTTTTAAATTAATATAAAGATAACAAAAATAAGAAAATCGGCAGTCATTTACTGAAATCTCTTGATGAGTCGAATCCGTCTACGAATTGGGGTTCAATCAGCTATATATATATATATATATATATATATATATATATATATATATATATATGACGCAACTGGATTTTAAAATTAAATACACACAGGCTAGGGTTAAATAGGGACTTAGGTGTTTTGAATCTTTATAAATATTTCAATAGCTAAACATTTTTTAGATACAATTAAAAAATTTTCTCTAAAACAAAATTTATAAGTATTATTAAAGATAGGTTTACGTTTACAAATATTTTAAAAAATCTGTCGCTTTCACGTGATGTAAACAATCTATCTTCTCGAACGCTCTCGCGAAATACGTTTCTAATTTAAATTTTAAAATCATTTGTTTCTGATGAAGGACCCCGAGGATGGTCTGAAATATAAAAATATAATAATAGAAATAAACAAATACTGTCAAAAAAATACATTTTTAAACTTACAACTTTTTAGCAGTTTTTCTTATATATATATATATATATATATATATATATATATATATATATATATATATATATATATAAAACTTTAATCCCAAAGGAAAAGCAGGAAGGTAAATCCCAAAGACCTGATCCTAATTAATATTAATATTTTAATATTAAAAAATGATCCAGGGGTGGAGGGTTCAATGTAATTAATATTTAAATTAGAGAGCCAATTATAAATAAAATAAATTTCGAAGTTCAAAAGCGTTGTATGATTATTTCTACATGAAATCCCTAAGAGAGATTTCACATATCATCGGCAACTTTCAAAATTCAAAATAAAATCAGATATTACCGGCGGAAGTTCAAAAATTTACGTCACAGAAAAAACTAGATGAGTGGGATTAATAATAATCAATGTCTATTTTTAGATTTTGGACAACATTACTTTTAGATTGAGTTGTAAGTGAAAAATTTAAAAATTTGGCTTTGTCTTGTGGTGCAGTGGATATCGGCTCGGAACGAGAAATCAGCGAGCCCGAGTTCGAATTCAAGTTGAATTCATTGCATTCACTTACGCGCAAATACCCTTGGGGAAGGTATTAATCCGTCTCATCCTTTCAGTTATGGGTTAAATAACAGGACAGACTGGGTTCTATAGCCTTGGCTGTCAACCAGTCTACCGCAGAAAGCAATGGCAACCTACTGCGGGATAATCTTCTGCCCAGTCAGTCATGTCTCGAAAGAGACATGATCGCCCAAGCGTGTTTCACGTATGGCACTTAACTGACTGACTGACTAGCTCTAAAAAAAGAGGGAGAGGAAGTAAAGGAAGAAATAGGAAGTGGTGTTCCCCTTCCTCTTTTTTAGAGCTGGACAAAGCCACATTTTTAACCTTAAAAATTCCTCGAAAGTAAGTCTTATACTTCAGATATAAAACGCGAACCTTAAATCATGTGATGTATGGTAGATTTTTGATGGTAGCCTCACCCCCGCCTTGGTAACTATCGATAGAAATATTTTCTACTAAAACTAATTCACATTATTATAACAAAAGTGCCGTGTAATAAAATGTGGGTACATATATAACTACCTTCTATCAGTTTTAAATCGAACGGTAACGGGTAACAACTTTTTGCTTCTTGACTGCTCTAATCTATCCACACACACACACACACACACACACACACACATATATATATATATATATATATATATATATATATATATATATATATAGTACTGTGCGAAAGTATTAGGACAGAAGGAAATCACATTACGTCGGTGAGAAAGTGACTGGGGCTGAGCTACTCGGTAAACGAAAATTAACTACTTGAGTGAAAATGTAACAGCGATTTGGTTTATATATGTTTTTTTTTTTTTTTGTATACAGCGGTTTTAACCCTTCCCACTTACTGGTATGAAGAAATAACACTGGAATCCCCTTCTAGAGTCTACAGATTGTGTTATCAGGAATTTAAATTTCTAAATTGTGGTCTTCAGTGCTGGCACAAGGTCTTGATTCAGAAAGTCTCTAACAACGATATGGATTCTAGTCGCAGTAAATGTAATGTGTGTCTTTACACTTCCGTCTTTCTCTCTTTCCTCTTCCGTCTTTCTCTCTTTCCAATCAAACTCCGCCGATCCCAGTATCAAATTGGGAAGAAGGGTCATTATATTAAATTGTACATTTTTTTTTTTAAATCGTTTCACACCAAGCAAAGCGGTGGCGCCACTGATGCGCAGGAGGCTACATAAGAAAAAAAGATTAGATAGGAGGAGAGTAAGGAGAAAGACGAACCAGTTACAGGGGTTGTCAGAAAAAAGGAGCAAGAGAAGGATGGGAATACAGGTGTGATGACAGTTGCAAAGGTAGAAAGAAAAGAAAAGATATACAGGGTGTTGTAGAAAGAACTGGAGTCAAGTGGTTATGAAATTGGTATTGACATTACATTTAAATTCCTGGGGGTTGTAGCCGTCAGAAAAGCAAGAATATGGATGAGAGTTCCAAAGGTGGGAAGTGCGAGAAAAGAAGCTCATGGAGTAGAATTGTCGCCTATATTTAGTTGATCTAACTGTGAATGGGTGGGACTCAGTTGCCAGTCTGGTTGCACGAGTAAACTCATGTGGTAGGGGCACCAGTGACTTAAGTTCGTCGGAGCAGGAGCCATGAAAATATTTATAGAACAGACAGAGTGAAGTCACATCCTGTCGGTGAGAAAGTGGCTGGAGTCGAGCCGCCAAGTCGGTACCTATCACATTACTGATTCTCCTTTGAAGCCTGAGTTGAACAGCGAGGGCGCCTGACCATATATGACAGCAGTATTCCATGCACGGACGGATGATTGATTTGTATATGTTCGAGATGGATTCAGACTGAAAAATATTCTGTCACGACACAGTTATCCAATCTTTAAAAATGTATCATATATACGCATGATATTTTTTCTATCATTGGCGTTGATTGTTTTTGATGATTTTATCACGCTCTTATTAATCGTTTAAATTTGGCAAAATGTTTTCAAAGAAAATTCTAGTTATTGAGTTTTATGAGATTTGCATAATAACTTCCGACGGATTTTAGTTTGTCAGCCAGGGGGGTCATAATTTCACTGTTCAAATTGCTACTTGTAACTATACGTTCTATTCTAACAGTCTATTGTCTTCTCACGCGTATGGGAATCTCTTCCGGCTTTTTGCTTTCATGTCAAATCCGATTTTCAAAATTTTAAATGGGAAGTCAATTGTCAACTTCTGAATCACGAGATATATAATAGGAACACCAGATATTGCAGCAATATTCAATGTAAGGACTATTGAAAATTTTATAAATGTACAAGATATACAAGATTCTGGATATTTTCTTTAATCGTTTCACTCTATGCAAGACAGTACTGCCACTGATGCGCAGGGGCTACATAAGAGAGTAAAATTTTAAGCAGGAGGTGAGTGAAGAGAAAGACGAATCAGTTACAGAGGGTAAAGAAGAAAAAGAGGAAGAGAAGGCTAGAAACACAGGCTGAAAACACAGGCAAACGAAGGTAGAGAGAAAGGAGAAGAACAATATCCACAGGGTGATGTAGAAAGAACGAGAGAAGAACTGGAGTCAAGTGTATAAGAGATGGAAATTGACATTGCATTTAAATTCCTGGGGGTATTAGCTGTCAGGAAAGCAAGTCTTGTTGCTGGAGTAAATTCTTGTAGAGGGGTCACCAGTGACCTAAGTTCGTCAGAGCAGAAGCCATGAAAATATGAGAGAGAGTGAGAGAGAGAAGAGAGAGAGAGAGAGAGAGAGAGAGAGCTCCAGGACTTGCGGAGAAAGTGCTGGGTTCGAACTGCTCACATCACAAAATCTCCTATAGCGTCTCTCGAGAACCCTGAGATGAACAGCAGAAGTGCCGGACCAGATATGGCAACAGTATTCTATGCACGGTCGGATGGTTAATTTGTATGTGTGCAAGATGGATTCAGGCGGAAAAATTTCCTGGCCCGACACTGTGACCCAACCTTCTTAACAGTATTTAGCTAATGATTCAATGTAATGGTTCCATTTGAGGCCGAAGAGGCGCAGTATATTGCTTTCAAAAAGAGGCGCTTGGTACATGTTTATGGGGGGCATGAGAGACTGCCTGTGATGATTGATAGATAGCAGCTTCGTTTTAGAAGCATTGAAATTTACAAGCTATTTCTTATCCCAGTCTACCAGAGAAAAGGGGTCTTTCTCAAGATCTGCAGTGAGGTTATGTTTGTCCGCCTCGCCAGATTTCTTATTGATGCGGGTGTAAATGGTGGTGTCATCTGCGTAGACGCCTACTTGGGATTTGATCACGTCAGAGAGATCATTTATGAAGATCAGAAAGAGCGTCTGTCCTAGGATAGCGTCCTGGGGGACACCAGCGTTTGTGTGGTAGGATGTGGAGGCATGCCCATTCAAGATGACCTTCACTATTCGGTTAGGTAGGAAAAATTGGATCAGGCATAGCTATCACTATGTTCGTCTATCTATTGAAATAGTAAAAAAAAAAAAGCTTTGAGAATCTCGATATATGGAGCAGGAACTCCAGACTTAGTCGCCAATCTAGTAATTAATTACTTAAATTCATGCGATCAAGATACCAACGAGGAAAGATTCTTAGGACAATTGCAATGAAGATAGTAATAGAAAAGACAGAAGGAAGCCATATTAAGACGGTGGGAAACTGACTGAAATCGAAATGTCAAGTCGTGGCCAATAATATTACACGAAGTTTGATTTTGTCAAGAATCACGAGATATACAACAGGAATACCATTATTATTGATACCATTATTACCATTATTACCATTATTACCATTATTATTGATTTTGTCAAGAATCACGAGATATACAACAGGAATACCATTATTATTGATACCATTATTACCATTATTACCATTATTACCATTATTATTGATTTTGTCAAGAATCACGAGATATACAACAGGAATAGCATTATTGATACCATTATTACCATTATTACCATTATTACCATTATTATTGATTTTGTCAAGAATCACGAGATATACAACAGGAATACCATTATTATTGATACTATTATTACTATTATTACCATTATTATTGATTTTGTCAAGAATCACGAGATATACAACAGGAATACCATTATTATTGATACCATTATTACTATTACCATTATTACCATTATTATTGATTTTGTCAAGAATCACGAGATATACAACAGGAATAGCATTATTATTGATACCATTATTACCATTATTACCATTATTACCATTATTATTGATTTTGTCAAGAATCACGAGATATAACAGGAATAGTATTATTATTGATACCATTATTACCATTATTACCATTATTACCATTATTATTGATTTTGTCAAGAATCACGAGATATACAACAGGAATAGTATTATTATTGATACCATTATTACCATTATTACCATTATTATTGATTTCGTCAAGAATCACGAGATATACAACAGGAATAGCATTATTATTGATACCATTATTACCATTATTACCATTATTATTGATTTTGTCAAGAATCACGAGATATACAACAGGAATAGCATTATTATTATACCATTATTACCATTATTACCATTATTATTGATTTTGTCAAGAATCACGAGATATACAACAGGAATACCATTATTATTGATACCATTATTACCATTATTACCATTATTATTGATTTTGTCAAGAATCACGAGATATACAACAGGAATACTATTATTATTGATACCATTATTACCATTATTACCATTATTATTGATTTTGTCAAGAATCACGAGATATACAACAGGAATACCATTATTATTGATACCATTATTACCATTATTACCATTATTACCATTATTATTGATTTTGTCAAGAATCACGAGATATACAACAGGAATAGCATTATTATTATTACCATTATTACCATTATTACCATTATTATTGATTTTGTCAAGAATCACGAGATATACAACAGGAATACCATTATTATTGATACCATTATTACCATTATTACCATTATTACCATTATTATTGATTTTGTCAAGAATCACGAGATATACAACAGAAATATAGCATTATTATTGATACCATTATTACCATTATTACCATTATTATTGATTTTGTCAAGAATCACGAGATATACAACAGGAATACCATTATTATTGATACCATTATTACCATTATTACCATTATTATTGATTTTGTCAAGAATCACGAGATATGCAACAGGAATACCATTATTATTGATACCATTATTACCATTATTATTGATTTTGTCAAGAATCACGAGATATACAACAGGAATACCATTATTATTGATACCATTATTACCATTATTACCATTATTACCATTATTATTGATTTTGTCAAGAATCACGAGATATACAACAGGAATAGCATTATTATTGATACCATTATTACCATTATTACCATTATTACCATTATTATTGATTTTGTCAAGAATCACGAGATATACAACAGGAATAGCATTATTATTGATACCATTATTACCATTATTACCATTATTACCATTATTATTGATTTTGTCAAGAATCACGAGATATACAACAGGAATAGCATTATTATTGATACCATTATTACCATTATTACCATTATTATTGATTTTGTCAAGAATCACGAGATATACAACAGGAATAGCATTATTATTGATACCATTATTACCATTATTACCATTATTATTGATTTTGTCAAGAATCACGAGATATACAACAGGAATAGCATTATTATTGATACCATTATTACCATTATTACCATTATTATTGATTTTGTCAAGAATCACGAGATATACAACAGGAATACCATTATTATTGATACCATTATTACCATTATTACCATTATTATTGATTTTGTCAAGAATCACGAGATATACAACAGGAATACCATTATTATTGATACCATTATTACCATTATTACCATTATTATTGATTTTGTCAAGTATCACGAGATATACAACAGGAATAGCATTATTATTGATACCATTATTACCATTATTACCATTATTACCATTATTATTGATTTTGTCAAGAATCACGAGATATACAACAGGAATACCATTATTATTGCTACCATTATTACCATTATTACCATTATTACCATTATTATTGATTTTGTCAAGAATCACGAGATATCCAACAGGAATACCATTATTATTGATACCATTATTACCATTATTACCATTATTAACATTATTATTGATTTTGTCAAGAATCACGAGATATACAACAGGAATAGCATTATTATTGATACCATTATTACCATTATTACCATTATTATTGATTTTGTCAAGAATCACGAGATATAGAACAGGAATACCATTATTATTGATACCATTATTACCATTATTACCATTATTACCATTATTATTGATTTTGTCAAGAATCACGAGATATACAACAGGAATAGCATTATTATTGATACCATTATTACCATTATTACCATTATTATTGATTTTGTCAAGAATCACGGGATATACAACAGGAATACCATTATTATTGTTACCATTATTACCATTATTACCATTATTATTGATTTTGTCAAGAATCACGAGATATACAACAGGAATACCATTATTATTGATACCATTATTACCATTATTACCATTATTATTGATTTTGTCAAGAATCACGAGATATACAACAGGAATACCATTATTATTGATACCATTATTACCATTATTACCATTATTATTGATTTTGTCAAGAATCACGAGATATACAACAGGAATACCATTATTATTGATACCATTATTACCATTATTACCATTATTACCATTATTATTGATTTTGTCAAGAATCACGAGATATACAACAGGAATACCATTATTATTGATACCATTATTACCATTATTACCATTATTATTGATTTTGTCAAGAATCACGAGATATACAACAGGAATACCATTATTATTGATACCATTATTACCATTATTACCATTATTATTGATTTTGTCAAGAATCACGAGATATACAACAGGAATAGCATTATTATTGATACCATTATTACCATTATTACCATTGTTACCATTATTATTGATTTTGTCAAGAATCACGAGATATACAACAGGAATACCATTATTATTGATACCATTATTACCATTATTACCATTATTACCATTATTATTGATTTTGTCAAGAATCACGAGATATACAACAGGAATAGCATTATTATTGATACCATTATTACCATTATTACCATTATTATTGATTTTGTCAAGAATCACGAGATATACAACAGGAATAGCATTATTATTGATACCATTATTACCATTATTACCATTATTATTGATTTTATCAAGAATCACGAGATATACAACAGGAATACCATTATTATTGATACCATTATTACCATTATTACCATTATTACCATTATTATTGATTTTGTCAAGAATCACGAGATATACAACAGGAATACCATTATTATTGATACCATTATTACCATTATTACCATTATTATTGATTTTGTCAAGAATCACGAGATATACAACAGGAATACCATTATTATTGATACCATTATTACCATTATTACCATTATTATTGATTTTGTCAAGAATCACGAGATATACAACAGGAATACCATTATTATTGATACCATTATTACCATTATTACCATTATTGTTGATTTTGTCAAGAATCACGAGATATACAACAGGAATACCAGACCAGATATGGAAACGATATTCAATACACGGACGGATGGTATATTTATAAATAGGTAAAATGTAATCAGACGTAGAATTACAGGATTATTAGATAAAAATACAAGAATACAAGCATTAGAAATTAAATGCAAGAAAACCAAACACGATTGATTTGTCGAGAATCATAAGATATATAGCAGGAACTTTAGACAAGATATTGCTGCAGTATTTAGTGCACGGAAGAGTAAGAGATTTATAAATGTGTAAGATGTGAGAAAGATTGTCAGACACGACACAGTGTAAAAATTAGTCGTATATAACCACTCCATTTCATGTCAGTGCGAAACTTGAGACCACGAAGGCGCAATGAGTTGCTTTCCTGAAGCTTAGCATCAGCTAAGCCAATGGAAGCTAACAACGTTTTCTCTTAGACGTATCCTCTAAGGCTTAAACGAGAGCAGTTTCGTTTGGGAGACGTCAAAATTTACAAGCCATGCCTTGTCCCAGTTAACAACTAATTGTAGGTCATTCTCGAGAGAAACCGCCCGTTTTACTTTCCCAGGCCTATCGAATGCGCTATTAAGTAAATAAGTGTATCAAGAAAATTATTGGAAAGACTTATATGTGTTCTTTTTATTGTTTTTTTTAATTTTCTGGCGAATTCTGAGAATACGATGAAGGGTTATTGTAGACAATATACATAATCTTTCTATATTATTCAAGGAAACGTGCTTGATTGAAGACAAGTCAGTTAGTTAATTGCCATACGTGATGGACACTTGAGCGATCTTGACTGACAAGGCAGGAGATATTCCCACAGTAGGTTGCCATTTCTTTCTGTGGTAGGCTAAAGAACCCAATCTGTGCTGCTATTTAGCCCACAACTAGTGGAAGAAGAGATGGAAAAATACTTTTCCTAAGTATATTTGCGCGAATGCAACGAATTTAATTGAATTTAAATATGTTACACACACACACACACACACACACACACACACACATATATATATATATATATATATATTATATTCGTCACAAGGTTTTATCACCCTCGTTCCGTGTATATATATATATATATATATATATATATATATATATTACGTCTACAAGGTTTTATCACCCTCGTTCCGTATATATATATATATATATATATATATATATATATATATATATATACAGTGTCCATAAAGTTCGTGTGCACTTTAAAAATTTATAACTTTATTTGTATTTGCGATAGAAATAATTTGTAAAAAGGATTAGAAAGAAGTAAATCTATATTTTTTAAGGTTTTATTGAAATTTTATTTAAGTTTCGACATGTTCTCCATCAGTAGCAATACAAAGGGTAATACGATTTTGCAGTTCATGGTCATCATTTGCCAACTGATTTACAGTTATACCTGAAATCACATTAGTTATTTTAACTTTCAAATCTTCTAATGAACTAGGTTTGGTTTCATACACAATTGTTGTCACATGTCCCTATAAAAAATCTAATGGAGTCAAATATGGTGAACGTGGAGGCCAATAAAATGGTCCACTTCTTCCGATGCATCTGTTAGGAAATTCCTGATTTAGAAACTGTCTAACACGCAGAGCAAAGTGACAAAGAGCTCCATCTTGTTGAAACACTGTATCATCTTTAAAGTTTACAGATTATTTCTATCACAAATACAAATATAAATTTTAAAGTGCACACAGACTTTATGGACTCCCTATATATATATATATATATATATATATATATATATATACTAGCAGTATAGCCCGGCGTTGCTCGGGTGTAATGAAAGCTTTAAAACTAATCCATGGTCCTGGAGCTCAGACTCTTTGGGCGTTGGAACGAAAGACTAAAAAGCAATAGTTGTTTCCAGTTAAAGCGAAACCGTAGACTGAAAAAAAAATGAATGGATGTAAGTCAAATTTTGATTTTCTGGTATCGATATAAAATTTTCTGCACTATTGTAAGAACTGATTTTTTCGATTATTGATTTTCGATATTTATCGGGATTACCTCGACACAAAACCTAGCTAAGAACACTCGCAGGCGCTTATAGTACAACTGTGTAAATTTTCAAGAAAATCGGTTCAGCCGTTTTGGTGTCTATAGGTATCGGATACACACACACAGACAAAGTTCCATTTATAAATAAGTTTATATATATATATATATATATATATATATATATATATATATATATATATATATAGTTGATACTGGTATTTAAGTAGATATTCTGTTTTTATATTTATTTTTACCGGCCTGATTATTTACGATAAATTTTTGTTACAAAAATCTGTGTCATTCGGCAGGTTTCGAACTTGCGTACCCTATCAACATAGGGGTAGTCACCAATTGATCTGGTGCGTCTTAGACCTCTCGACCACGAATGACCAACAGTCTAAACGATGTTAAATCAAGCATATGTAGCACAATCTTCGATTCATCGCAATAATCATATCTGCTCTGAAATATAACATAAGGTTCGAATCATGCCGAACGGCACACATTTTCGTAAGAAAAATCTATCGTAAATAATCAGGCTGGTAGAAATAAATATATATACTGCTTGATTATAAGAACAGAATATCTATCTAAATACGAGTATCGATCGAAAAAAATGTTCAAACAAATCATTATATATATATATATATATATATATATATATATATATATATATATATATAATGTACAAGCACTTATTTTTTCTAATTTATTCGTGAAACTAAAAATTCTGTGAGGTTTTGTGAGCCTGTTTTTGAAACTATCTTTTGGGGAGGTAATTAGTTATTTAATGATTGCATTTAGAGCGAAACAGGTAATGGGGCAATGACTAGATTTTTCAATAATGTTCATTTAACGTCACGAAGCTGTGCGTTATTCAGACGTTGAGTGAGTTAATTGGGTACGAGGTAGCATTGATATTTTCTTAGGCTATTCATGTCTGGCAAAAGATCACCATTGCGGGGACCCCAATTAATACTGAAAACAAAACAACAGATATTTAAAAAGCTTAGTCTGGACTTGCACAACGTGGCAAATCTGCGCTGTCAAGTGAAGATAGAATATGGTAGAAGTTTCGATGAATGACACAATAGCAAGCCGTGCCAAACTATAGCTAATTATATAAGCGCACTTATTGCAGCATCGGGAAAAATCTAGAAACCACACACCGCGACAAAGACACACGACACTTTGAGATAAAGCAAGTCATTCTTGGGCGTGTGGGTAGAGTAATGGTTAACAACGCGGAAAAAGAATTGACAAACCTAGTCCATATAAGAGCATAGTCGCGCACTTAGCTGTCTTGCACTGGTTAGCAAAGTTGTATAGCGAGATTAGTTATGACTGAATGGGGTGCTAGATCCTCACAAGGTGCCACCACACTTTCAGCCTTGAGCCAAATCTAAGCTAGGCTAAGAAAATCATTTTTGGGAATTTCGCAGTGGTGTAATGGTAAACAAGTTTGTTTTGTAATATCAATTTCGATTCAGTGAGGAGTTAGATCCTCACAAGGTGCCACCACACTTTCAGCCTTGAGCCAAATCTAAGCTAGGCTAAGAAAATCATTTTTGGGAATTTCGCAGTGGTGTAATGGTAAACAAGTTTGTTTTGTAATATCAATTTCGATTCAGTGAGGAGTTAGATACTCACAAGGTGCCACCACACTTTCAGCCTTGAGCCAAATCTAAGCTAGGCTAAGAAAATCATTTTTGGGAATTTCGCAGTGGTGTAATGGTAAACAAGTTTGTTTTGTAATATCAATTTCGATTCAGTGAGGAGTTAGATCCTCACAAGGTGCCACCACACTTTCAGCCTTGATCCAAATCTAAGCTAGGCTAAGAAAATCATTTTTGGGAATTTCGCAGTGGTGTAATGGTAAACAAGTTTGTTTTGTAATATCAATTTCGATTCAGTGAGGAGTTAGATCCTCACAAGGTGCCACCACACTTTCAGCCTTGAGCCAAATCTAAGCTAGGCTAAGAAAATCATTTTGGGGAATTTCGCAGTGGTGTAATGGTAAACAAGTTTGTTTTGTAATATTAATTTCGATTCAGTGAGGAGTTAGATCTTCACAAGGTGCCACCACACTTTCAGCCTTGAGCCAAATCTAAGCTAGGCTAAGAAAATCATTTTTGGGAATTTCGCAGTGGTGTAATGGTAAACAAGTTTGTTTTGTAATATCAATTTCAATTCAGTGAGGGGTTAGATCCTCACAAGGTGCCACCACACTTTCAGCCTTGAGCCAAATCTAAGCTAGGCTAAGAAAATCATTTTTGGGAATTTCGCAGTGGTGTAATGGTAAACAAGTTTGTTTTGTAATATCAATTTCGATTCAGTGAGGAGTTAGATCCTCACAAGTTGCCACCACACTTTCAGCCTTGATCCAAATCTAAGCTAGGCTAAGAAAATCATTTTTGGGAATTTCGCAGTGGTGTAATGGTAAACAAGTTTGTTTTGTAATATCAATTTCAATTCAGTGAGGGGTTAGATCCTCACAAGGTGCCACCACACTTTCAGCCTTGAGCCAAATCTAAGCTAGGCTAAGAAAATCATTTTTGGGAATTTCGCAGTGGTGTAATGGTAAACAAGTTTGTTTTGTAATATCAATTTCGATTCAGTGAGGGGTTAGATCCTCACAAGGTGCCACCACACTTTCAGCCTTGAGCCAAATCTAAGCTAGGCTAAGAAAATCATTTTTGGGAATTTCGCAGTGGTGTAATGGTAAACAAGTTTGTTTTGTAATATCAATTTCGATTCAGTGAGGAGTTAGATCCTCACAAGGTGCCACCACACTTTCAGCCTTGAGCCAAATCTAAGCTAGGCTAAGAAAATCATTTTTGGGAATTTCGCAGTGGTGTAATGGTAAACAAGTTTGTTTTGTAATATCAATTTCGATTCAGTGAGGGGTTAGATCCACACAAGGTGCCACCACACTTTCAGCCTTGAGCCAAATCTAAGCTAGGCTAAGAAAATCATTTTTGGGAATTTCGCAGTGGTGTAATGGTAAACAAGTTTGTTTTGTAATATCAATTTCGATTCAGTGAGGAGTTAGATCCTCACAAGGTGCCACCACACTTTCAGCCTTGAGCCAAATCTAAGCTAGGCTAAGAAAATCATTTTTGGGAATTTCGCAGTGGTGTAATGGTAAACAAGTTTGTTTTGTAATATCAATTTCGATTCAGTGAGGAGTTAGATCCTCACAAGGTGCCACCACACTTTCAGCCTTGATCCAAATCTAAGCTAGGCTAAGAAAATAATCTTTGAGCACTGTAGTGCCAATAGATATCAAGGTTGTCTTGCTAGATTAACTACGATTGAATGGGGAGTTAGATCCTCACTAGGTTCCACAACACTTTCAGCCTTGAGTCACATGAAAGATTTAATGTTTAAAAAGCTTTTCCCTCTAAATCAATTATGGGTGAATAGTGAGTTTAACTATCTCTGTGCCTCACATGTCCGGCCCTCTGCCACATCTGAAATGCGCTTTGTAATTCACCATATCAGCGCTTAATTTTCAAACATGCGCCCATTTTTTAACGAAACAAGTTCATACATACTTAGCCAAGACGTTGTTACTACTTCTACAAGGTTTTATCACCCTCGTTCCGTATATATTCCACAGGGAAGAAGATATACCAATCAGAAGAAGGTTAGTGCGTATTATAAACAAATAATTATGGTAATATAATGTGCATATCTAATGTAAACTTATTTATAAATGGAACTTTGTCTGTGTGTGTGTGTGTGTGTGTGTGTGTGTGTGTGTGTGTGTGTGTGTGTGTGTGTGTGTGTCCGTTACCTATAGACACCAAAACGGTTGAATCGATTTTCTTAAAAATTTACACAGTTGTACTATAAGCGTCTGCGAGTGTTCTTAGCTAGGTTTTGTGTCGAGGTATCCCGGATAAATATCGAAAATCGATAATCGAAAAAATCGGATTATAGATGGAGTGGTCCGATTTTAATCAAATTAGATACACTCATAGACAAAGGCATAAGAAACGATATTCAGAAGTTTCAAGGTTGCAGTTCTTACAATTGTGCAGAAAGTTTGATATCGATACAAGGAAATCAGAATTTGACTTACATTCATTCACTTTTCTTTCAGTCTTATGGTTTCAGTTTAACTGGAAACAACTATTGCTTTTTAGTCTTTCGTGCCAACTTCCAAAGAGTCTGAGCTCCAGGACCATGGATTAGTTTTAAAGCTTTCATTACACCCGAGCAACGCCGGGCTATACTGCTAGTCCTCTATAGGACACTTACTGAAACGTTCTCCACCCGTCCTAATTCCAGAAATATGACCAAGTGACCAAATAATAGGATTTATTTTGAAATATATCATGCGGTGCTAAAACGTCCTTGGGCAATTTCATCAGTTCTCAGTTAGGTATGAAAATGACAAGATCGTTTACTTCTCTCTTAGTGGCAAATCCGAGAAATCCTATAACGTAAGCCTGGCAAATGCACTCAAAAAGGAACTCCAATCAGTGGCTAACTGCGCATGAATTTACCGTTGAAATAGTTAAATGTAACCCACATTTCGTCTCCAGCAGTTTCTTTCCTCGTACTTCTTGCCTATGAAATAGTAGCTCTCTCTTCTATGTGCCTTGTCCTTTCAGGACGTAGGCGATCATGGCCTTCCACATTTTCTCCTGTTACACCATGCAATCCTCGTTCCGTCAGCCACCTGATTAGGTCCTTCAAATATGTTATCCGTTGCTTTCCTCTGTCTCTTTTCCCGCTATCTGTTAGTATCAGATTCCCAAAGTCCTCTTTCCTCATTGCGTTTCCCAGGAACTTCAGTTGTCTCTTCCTTATGCTCAGTATTAATTTCCTTTTTGTTTCCATCATTTCCAAGACCTCATCATTGCTCACATGCTCGATCCATGATATTCGCAGCATCCTTCTGTAGAATTACATTTCAGTTGTTTCTTTTCCTTCATCTTTGATGGTATTGTCCAGCATTCACTGCCATACTGAAGGACGGACAGCACATAGCAATCCAGTACTCTATAGCTACTATCTCTATAAGTTTAAATGCAACGTCAATTGCCATCTTCTATCTTACTGAATTTCGTTCATCTTTATCCTTTCTTCAATACCCTATGTTTCCAGCCTTTTCTCTCACTGTAACCCCTAGTGGCTGTCCTACCTTGCTTGGAGGGAAATGACTAAAAAAAAAATGAATTGGCTCGTAAATATTAACCCTCCCAAATCAAAACTGCTTCCATTTAGTCACCGCATAAAAATCGCATTTTAGCATCAGGATGGTTGATGCTAAATTCCAGGTAAAAAAAACTCTATGCGCTCTTGGGCCCCCGATTTCTACTGTCATGAAGGGGAGCGAGCATATTCATAAATTTAATATTCATCATGGTATTGAATACAACTGCCATATCTGATCCGGTTATTCTGCTCGCTATATATTTCGAGATCCTTGACAGAATTCAAAAAAGGGTCTGTTATGTAATCACTCCTTACCTGGCATCTCCACTTCAGTAACTTTCGCACTGACGTAACATCACTCTGTCTTTTCTATAAATATTTTCATAGTTACTACTCTGACGAGTTATTTTTTTCGACAGCATCGACTATATGAATTTGAGAATACTACTAGATGTGCGTTGTGGCGCAGTTGATATCGGCTCGGAACGAGAAATCGGGGAACCGAGTTCGAATTCCAGTTGAATTCTTTGCATTCACTTACGCGCAAATACCCTCGGGAAAGTTATTCATCCGTCTCTTCCATCCAGTTATGGGTTAAATAACAGATTGGGTTCGGCAACCAGTCTACCGCAGAAAGCAATGGCAACCTACTGCGAGATAATCTTCTGCCCAGTCAGTCATGTCTCTTTCGAGACATGATCGCCCAAGCGTGTATTGCGCATGGCACTTAACTGACTGACTGACTAGATTGGCAACTAGGTCTCACCGTTTGACTGATCAACTCGCTAGATGCAACCGCCATTTTTTTTCTCAGAGTTTCTAATTACCACATAAAACATTTTCTGCAGCAATCAGAATGATTAATACTAAATTCCGAGGAAGAAACACTCTACGCGCTCTTGGTCTCATGATTCCCACTATAATGATGTGGAACGATTATATTGAATAAATTGCTCCGTCTACTGTTGGGAAAATTGATTTACTGTGCTGCCCAGAAAATGTTTCTCTTCAGAATCTGTTATGCATATTTTTAAATCTATTATCCGAAAACTGCTGCCGTATCTGATCTTGTGCTCCTGCGCTATATCTCGACAGAATTCAAAGAAGGGTCTGTAATGGTATCGGTCCCGATCTTGCGTCTCCACTTCACTCACCTTCACAAGAATCGCCCGGTTCACACTCCACCCACGTCTATTGAACGGTTGAAGAGGCTCATCCCTTGTTTCCTGTTTAGGATGTGGTTTCCGGCTTTCTTTCTCTTTTCCAATCTTTTCACCCTTACGTAGTCCCCTGCACATCAGTGGCGTTACCGCCTTCCTCGGGGTGATATGATTAAAAAAAAAAAGAATGGGACATGAATGGTCAAATTCCCCAAGTCTCCTTTCCTCTTTATACATTCATAATTGGCTACTATTTCGTTCAGACTGCAAGTAAACATGTCTTTTTTGTTTTCATTTTCCATAAAAAAATCCTCATTGCTCAGATGAGTATTCTCAGCGTGGTATTCTCATCGTTCTTCTGTAGAACAACAACTCTGTTGCTTCAAGTCTCGTTAGAAATAAAATTAAAAAAATGAGAGTCCTTACTACCTTATTACTCGACAAATTACTGAAAAGGTTTTATTCGTTCAAATGAAATGGCTTGGAATAAACAAATATGGAAAGACTGGAAGCAACAGAAATGTGATTCTACAGAAGGATGCTGAGGAAAATATAGACCAAAAATGTGAGCAACGACAAGGATTTGGATAGAATAAAAACAAAAAGAAACTGATATTTAACATAAAAAAGACAGCTGCAGTTACTAAGAAACGTAATGAGGAAAGGGGGCTGGGAAAATCTAATACCCACAGGACAGATATAGGGAAAAAAACACAGGGGAATGTAAGGCGTGACAAACTTGATGCACTTGAGCAGATGGATGGTGGAACAGTTGTTTGGGAGGAGTAACGAGAGAAGTGTGTTCAGAGTTACAAGGGATAGGAAGATGTGGAAGGTCATGGTCGCCTGCGTCCTGAAAAAACATTGCACATAGAAGAATGCAAGGTGTGACATACTTGATGAACTTGAGCAGATGGAAGGCGAAGCAGGGTTTGGGAAGGGTAATAGGGGAATGGGTATTAAGAGCTACAAGGCATAGGAAAAAATGGAGGGCCATGATCGCTTGTGTCATGAAAGAAGATGGCTAAGCGTGACATACTTGATGGCTGATGGAGGGCGTAGCAAAATTTGGGAAGGCTAATAGGAGATAGGGGTATTAAGAGCTACAAGAGATAGGAAGATGTGGAAGGACATGATCGGCTGCGTCCTGAAAGGACATGGCACATGGAAGAAGATGGCAATGCGTGACATACTTGATAAACTTGAGCAGATGGATGGTGGAACAGGGTTTGGGAGAAGTAACAGGAGAATGGTTGTTAAGAGCTACAGGGGATAGGAAAATGTGGAAGGATATGATCGCCTCCGTGCTGAAATGACATGGCACATGGAAGAAGATGGTATGGCGTGACATACTTGATGGACTTGAGCAGATGGATGGTGGAACAGGGTTTGGGAGAAGTAACAGGAGAATGGTTGTTAAGAGCTACAGGGGATAGGAAAATGTGGAATGTCATGATCGCCTGCGTCCTGAAAGGACATGGCACATGTAAGAAGATGGCAATGCATGAGATACTTGATGAACTTGAGCAGATGGATGATGGAACAGGGTTTGGGAGAAGTAACAGGAGAATGGTTGTTAAGAGCTACAGGGGATAGGAAAATGTGGAATGTCATGATCGCCTTCGTCCTGAAAGCACATGGCACATGGAAGAAGATGGCAATGCGTGAGATACTTGATGAACTTGAGCAGATGGATGATGGAACAGGGTTTGGGAGAAGTAACAGGAGAATGGTTGTTAAGAGCTACAGGGGATAAGAAAATGTGGAAGGTCATGATCGCCTTCGTCCTGAAAGGACATGGCACATGGAAGGAGATGGCAATGCGTGAGATACATGATGAACTTGAGCAGATGGATGATGGAACAGGGTTTGGGAGAAGTAACAGGAGAATGGTTGTTAAGAGCTACAGGGGATAGGAAAATGTGGAAGGTCATGATCGCCTGCGTCCTGAAAGCACATGGCACATGGAAGAAGATGGCATTGCGTGAGATACTTGATGAACTTGAGCAGATGGATGATGGAACAGGGTTTGGGAGAAGTAACAGGAGAATGGTTGTTAAGAGCTACAGGGGATAGGAAAATTTGGAAGGACATGATCGTCTCCGTGCTGAAATGACATGGCACATGGAAGAAGATGGTATGGCGTGACATACTTGATGGACTTGAGCAGATGGATAATGGAACAGGGTTTGGGAGAAGTAACAGGAGAATGGTTGTTAAGAGCTACAGGGGATAGGAAAATGTGGAAGGTCATGATCGCCTTCGTCCTGAAAGGACATGGCACATGGAAGGAGATAATTCGTGACATACTTGATGACAGATGGAGGGCGTAGCAGGGTTTGGGAAGGCTAATAGGAGATGGGGTATTAAGAGCTGCAAGGGATAGGAAGATGTGGAAGGCCATGATCTCCTGCGTCCTAAAGCAATACGGTACATAGAAGAAGATAGCATCAATACTTTGTCTAAAGAATTCTCACTAAAAATTTCTGAATCGCCATGACAAAGTTATTTGACGAACATCGTATGATTAGTCACACAAAGTCACACCGATTTCGGAACTATCGCTTTGGAACAAATAGTACCATGTACACAGATATATGCTGTTTCTTCGCCAGTTCCTAAAACAAAGATATACATACGTCGATATAACCGAAATATATTGATATACACAAGCACACGCACGCATACAGTGGGGGTGTTAAGTTTTAGATACGAAAGTTACGCAGATACAGCCACCCCTATTTCTATATGCGATGTTTTCTTCGTTCCCAATTTCACACGATCATATCAACACATCAGATCACACCCAAAGACTAAAAGGCCTATTTATATACAAAAGATAAGCGTCGGTGATTCGGGATGGTGACGAGATATCTGGACAATCTGTGAAAGGTCTGTTAATTACAGTAGAAAGCAGCCGTAGAGGACGGAATTCTTTAGTGATGGCAGAAATAAATCAACTTGCACTCTCCTTTCCTTCCTCTGAAGCTGACATTAGCAAACGTACAGAGATTATATGAATGCGCGCAAATTATTCTCTTGCCGACAGATTTAGATATGCTAATCTCTATTTCTTTCTCTCTCTTATATATATATATATATATATATATATATATATATATATATTTTAACCATTTCACCCCGAGCAAGGCAGAAACGCCACTGATGTGCAGGGGGTTACATAAATGTAGAAAGATTAATTAGAAAAGAGTGAGGAGTACAAGCTAGTTAGAAAGGAACAATAGAAAGCTGAGAAAGCAGGTGCAATGACAAATACATGGGCGGAGAGAAAGTGAAGATTATACAGGGGAGGGGAGAGAGCTAGAGTCCAGTGGTTAGTAGGTGAGTATTAACTTTGCTTTTAAATTTCTGGAGGTCGTAGCCGTCAGGAAAGCAAGAATACGGGTGTGAGTTCCACAGGCGGGAAGTGCGAGAGAGGAAGCTGCAGGAGTATAGATAAATTGTGCGTAAGGTATTTGAATACATACATTATTTTTACTATTTGATTTTATATTTTATATTTTTCAGAATTATTAATGGCAGACCCTCTGCTTACACCAGAAATTAAGAGGCACACAGTTATCCTTGCTATAAAGACTGAGCATAGCTCTTTAGAAATAGCACGATTTTTAAAAGTCTACAGATTTTGCCAGAAGTTAGAATCCCAAGATCGAAATGTAACACCAGTATTAAAACATAAGAAAAATTCCAGACGTACTGATATCATTAAAACACCTGAATTTATTCGCTAAGTACAGCAGACCATTGATGGCAAGCCCAGAAGATCCATGGAGTCGATTGCAAGAGAACACTGTGTCAAAAGGAACAATACATAATGTTGCTCACGAAGACATCATATATACAAGTCTTATATGAAGAGAAAAGTCATTTTATGTCAAAAAAGGTAAAAGAAATTCGCTTTATCAGATATAAGTGGCTCCTAAACAAACTTCAAATGTCAGCAGAGAAAGTTGTCATTCGGTTCTTTTCAGATCACATAATGCCTAACGTTTGGCCTCTTAGCTCCCAGATTTCAAACCACTGGGATATTATGTATGTAGATTAATTGAGAAAGAGGTTAATGAGCACCTTCACAACACTAGCCAGTCATTTAAGTGCCATTTTACGCGATGATGTCTCGAAAGATACATGACTGACTGGGCAGAAAATTATCCCGCATTAAGTTGCCATTGCTTTCTGCGGTAGACTGATTGCTAGCCAAGGCTATAAAACCCAATGTGTCCTGTTATTTAACCCATAAATGGAAGGAAGAGAAGTATTAATACCTTTAGCAAGGGTATTTGTGCATAAGTGAATGCAAGGAATTCAACTGGAATTCGAACTCGGCACCCCGATCTCTCGGTCTGAGTCGATATCCACTGCACCACAACGCACATCCCTCATAACACTAAAGAATCCCTAAAATGCTTCATAGTCAGAGCAATGCGAAATGTGAATAAGAACCAGTTGATTCTGGCATGTTGGTGATTCAGACCTAGCATAGAAGCTGCTATCGAAGCTGAAAAAGACTTTATCGAATAAAATTACCAAATAATATGTTTATCCTTCTTATCCTAACAACTTTTTCGTAAAAAGACATAATTATCTGTATCTAAGAGTCTTTTTATGTAATTATAAATATGTCCTCAAATACTTTACTCACCATTTATATATATAATTTGGAAATGATTTATTTACGCGACCTAGGATTTTTTTAACAGTATGGTTCACCCTGTACAAGGCCAAGTGGCCACTCATGGTAAAGGGTTACTTTTCTGGGAAGTTTATATAGACAAGAGCGGGGAGATAGCAGTTGACTCTAGATTTCAACAGGTCAAGTTTAGTTTCAAAAACATCTACCAAATTGTAGTTATCTGGAACAGACTCCTGCAATACTATGCTTGTGGTATGATCATTATTTATAAAGACTAGTTACCAATGTATTTACTACAATTAACTTTGTTTTTTAAGATTTTTTTATGTGCCATGTTCCTTCAGGACATGAGAAATCATTGTTCTATCTTTCACACATTACTTAAATAATCCATTAAAAAAAAAAACTCAACAGCTATATCATACAATTTCAACAGGTCTTATTTGTGAGTGGGGGGAATATGAAAGAGAGAGAGAGAGAGAGAGAGAGAGAGAGAGAGAGAGAGAGAGAGAACTAATTTGATTCTAAATTATACACTTTAGCCATCATACTATTACTTGCTGATGCAATTTGGTGAATTTTAATTAGATATCTTCAAAAAAAAATAAAAATAAAAAATAAAATAAAAACAACATAGTATAAAGAAAAAACGCCTAAACTTAATAGAAACAATGTTTTGCGATTAAAACGTTATTAAAAAGAAAGATCAAAATATTTTTTTTATTTTTTAAAAATTTTTTGAATCCTAACACATTAAAAATTTTGATAAAAAATCTTTTTTTTTCTCCAATCAGCAGGTGACCAAATTTTTACCAGAGTTTACTATGGATAATGTAATATTACAAAATTCTCCCCCCACCCGTAAAAAACACATTAATTTAGAAAATTCTTGCAAGAATCAAATAATTGTTTAAACTTTCAGGATTTATGCGAAATAAGTTACTTTAATCTTTCGGTATCTACAGGCGATTTACAATAACTGATATAACCGTATTTTAAAAAAATATGAGGAGTTATTTAAAGGATCTTAGAACACTTTCATCCATCCTTGTATGGTCCTAGTAGGTATCTATGGGTATGTCTATTTGGACATCATTTCGGATGTCTAATTAAGTATTTTTTTTTCCTTTCCGGGAACAATATAATAGCCAATTCTTCCTCCTAGTATAATCAGCATATTTTACCGTTGTATGATTTGGTTATTTTTACTATGCACCAAATTATTTGGGGTATTTTTCATATATCAATTTTAATTTCCACACGTGGTTAGCCAGTTTGCTAAAATATTTGAGGTTTTCCAGTTTGAATGTAGACTTATGGTTATTCCATCTGACGTTAAAACTGTCTTTGGTAGATCCTAAATGTTTTATTTTGACCATTTGTAAATAACACCTGCTGTATTACAAAGTCCGCTTAGTGAGCACTTATTTTTGTCCTGACAGTTAAATTTCTTGTTAATGATGCTATTTTGTATTTTTTTTTTTTAATCATATCACCCCGAGCAAGGCGGAAACGCCACTGATGTGCAGGGGGTTACATAAATGTAAAAAGATTAATTAGAAAAGAGGGAGGAGTACAAACTAGTTAGAAAGGAACAATAGAAAGCTGAGAAAGCAGGTGCGATGACAGATACATAGATGGAGAAAGGTAAGGATATACAGGGGAGGGGAGAGAGCTAGAGGCCAGTGGTTAGTAGATGAGTATTGAAATTGCATTTAAATTTCTGGAGGTTGTAGCCGTCAGGAAAGCAAGAATACAGGAGTGAGTTCCACAGCCTGGAAGTGCGAGAGAGGAAGCTGCAGGAGTAGAATTGTCGTCTGCATTTGGCTAACCTGACTGTGAATGGGTGGGACCCAGTTGCCAGTCTGGTTGCACGGGTAAACACCTGTTGAGGAGGCATCAGTGACTTAAGCTCATCCGAGCAGAAGCCATGAAAGTATTTATAGAAGAGACAGAGGGAGGCCACATTTCGACGATGGGGAAGTGGCTGCAGTCTAGTCGCCAGATCAGTACCTATCACATTACAGACTCTCCTTTGGAGCCTGTCAAGAACACTGAGGAGAACAGCAGGGGCGCCTGACCATAAATGGCAGCAGATGTTGTTATTTAGGTTTCTGGCGTTTGGTTTTTTACGTAATTTTCTAAATTACTAGTACAGCTATAACTCAGTTTGATTGAATTCCTATTGACAATTTTGTTTAGTTCTAACTTTTTGGGAAAGTTTTTATTGATTAATTTAAAACATATTTTCTTGGATTTTACTTAAGTTAAACGGTGGATTGAATCAAATAATGTTTCAATTTCTATTATTGTTTTTCGTTTGTTTGTTGGTTGAGGTTTGTATTCTAAAATGTTCTTATGGCCAGATTTTTAGAGACATCTTCATAATCTTTTTTCTTTTCATCAAAGATGACTTTGACGGATTTTTTGATAACCTGTGCTCTATTCCTTTATGGATGTTCTTGATTATACTTGTGGGATCTTTAGATCTTGTTTACATACTTTAAAGCTTACGACCATATCACGTTGAATACACCGGTTCTCGCTCGATCACCGAAGTTAAGCAACGTTGAGCCTGGTCCGTACTTAGATGGGTGGCCGCTTGGGAATACCAGGTGCTGTAAGCGTTTAGCGACGGATGTGCGTTGTGGTGCCGTGGATATCGGCTCGGAAAGAGAAATCGGTGAGCAGAGTTCGAATTCCAGTTGAATACCCTGCATTCACTTAAGCACTGGTACCCTTGGGAAAGGTATTAATCCATCCCTTCCCTCCAGTTATGGGTTAAATAACGGGGTAGGAGTTGGGGGACCCTGCCCTTAAAAGAACAAAATCCCAATGAATCTTGATACTCGAAAAGAAAAAAGTATTACTAGAATATATATATAACTTATATAAAAACAACAATAAATTGTTGAAAGGAAAAGGTATTACCAGCAATAAATAAATAAAATTTAGGTGGTAATAAATGACCCGCCGAGGTTGGTATACCATAAAAACAAAACAACCAACATACTTTAAAGTTCCGTTTATTTTCATATATGGAGAGGCACAGCCAGTTTGTAAATTGAACTCTACATCTAAATATTGGACTACCTTCTTGTTTGTGTTAATTACTATTTCAAAATCTACATCTTTAAAGAATTTGTAAAGTATTTTTTTATTCTACCATTCTCTGTTTTTGTTCTTCGGTGCTATCATTAATCCGTCATCTCTATAATCCGTGGTTGTCTATGTGGATTATTTCATTAATTTTACTTAGAATGTGTATTCCCAAAAATTCTGAAATTTTGTCAAACGAGCCTTTTGGTGCATCAAATGTAACTTTTTGGGTGTTTTAATCGATGCTTCACAATTGTGGAATGGTATGGATTTTCGGAAATGTAGAATTACATTTATTTGGTCAAATGCTATATCTATGTACCGTTTAGCGAAATTTATTGCTTCCATGAAGACTTTTTTTGTATATAGATGGGTAAAAGTTTTTAATGTCCTGTTTTGTGAAAGTATACTTATTTTTGTTCTGGATTTTTTGGAACCAGGAAATACAATCATCTGTGTTTTTCTACAAGTTGGTTTGAGTAGCAAGATATATAAGAACAAAGAGACCTATGGGTAAGTGACAGAAATCAGGATACATATATATATATATATATATATATATATATATATATAAAGAAACAAAAAGAGACCTATGGGTAAGTGACAGAGATCAGGATATATATATGAATATATATATATGAATATATATATATATATATATATATATATATGCTGATCTCTGTCACCTATACATTTTTAAGAAAAAAATTATCACCATAACACTTTCTGAAGGAAAAGAAATTCTCAGCAAAAAAAACTTTTCGAATACAAAACTAGAAGTTTTCTAAAATAAAAAAGAATAAAAACAAAATATGTTCATTAAAATCTGACTAAATCAATCTTCTCACTATAACCGAACATTAAAAAAATACCTTAAAACCCAACTTTTTGGGGCTTAAATAATCCACAAAGGTTGATATGCAGATTTATATTTTGGTAACATTCAAAAGCAGTACTCTCAAGAATTCTTAGTCTAAGTTAGTTACTTTCTCTGTTAATTATTGTGGTGTTCGTATATAGGTATATAGGTTCGTATATAGGTATATAGGTTCGTATATAGGTGCCTGTGTGTAAATATGTGTCATAAAGAATTGATTATGGTATGCTTCATTACATTTATGATTTGTGATTTATCACAAGAAAAGTTTTTTTTGGCATATGAATGTGTATAATTAATTATATATTAAGATCTTTTGATGTTCCATATAAAAAAGCCAGTTTTGACTTAACTATTGTTTTAATTATTTTGAAGTTTGTTTTTTTTTTTTTTTGATCGCCTTTAATAATTCAGACACAAACAAAACTCAAACTCAAACTTTCGGGTCTCCAATACATTCTTTGGTTAAGGAAGCGAACGACATTCGGTTCAGCTATTAAATTGAACGCTCTCAGTTACTGACTGATTGTTTACATCCTGTGAATGACCTTCTGCTATGCAATTATCTGATTTGTCAGATGACGAATCAGATTTTGACCCCGGCATGAAGCAAACAGTTAATCTACCTGCACTGAAGAGCTGTGAGCGTAAACAGGCTTGTCTGCAGATGATTATATATTATTTATTTGTTATTCTTTTTAATCGATGTCACCCCACACAGGGCAGTAAAGCCACTAAGAAACAAGGGGTAACTGGGTGTGCAAGTTAAGAACAGAATCATTAAAAATGAGCGTGAACAGGATAGAGTAACCAGGCGCACAGTAGATAGCGATTGACATTACGTTTATGTTTTTGAAGATTAAATTTGGCTGGAAAGCATGGAGCTAAAAGGGAGTTCCACAAACCTCAAAGTTCAAGAAAAAATGTTTCCTTCATCGGGGAAAATACAGGGCACCTTGCAAAATGAGTTACCCTATGCCGCCTGGACTCTCTTTCGTATGACGCCAAGTTTCGCTTGTATGTCTCTTCATATCCCTCTCTCTGTGTAGTCACACACACACACTCTCTCTATCGCTCTCTGGTATGTTCATCTCTATCTCTGACTCTCTCCAACTTTCTTTCTATTTAAATACAAATTAGAGACCTGTCATAATATATAATTCAGTCTGTCAGTTAAGTGCCATACGTGATAAACACTGACTGAGCAGAAGATTATCCTGAATGCGGTTGCCATTGCTTTCTGCGGTAGACTGGTTGCCAGCCAAGGCCATAGAACTTAGACTGTTCTATTATTTAACCCATAACTGGAGGAAAGTGAAGGATTAATATTTTTCCCAAGAGTATTTTCGCGTAAGTGAATGCAAGGAATTGAACTGGAATTCGAACTCGGCTCCCCGATTTGTCGTTCCGAGTCGATATCCACTGTAGCCCAACGCACTTCTGCACACCCATATATCATTGCATCTTAAATAAATTAATGTTTTCGGCAGTTTTTAATGTAAAATTTTCCAATCCCACTTTTTTTCATTTGTCTATATTTCTGAGATGAGTCATTGTAATCCAAACAATGTAAAAAGTGTAAACACTTTTTAAATTGTTTGGACTATTGTTTTCATCTTCGTTAACATATTCACATTCTTACTGTTGTAAGCTATGGTCTTCTTAAGCTGATTAGAATTTCGAACTGAAATCTCTATTTCGTCTCATGAAATAAATTGTTCTAGTTTCACATGCCATGCCGCTACCGGATGACTCAACTCTCCAAGTTTTTGTTTGCCTCTGCAGTAGATAGGTACTAAACTCACAACTCCTTGGATTATGTCAATGGATTCAACCAAACCGAAATATGAGCCCCAGAAATATCAACTGTCCTTTTCTGACGTGATGTATAAGTGTCATCTCTCAATAAATACAGGTTTCGATTAAATTATGGCTAACTTTCCTTTTCATGGCCGGAGAGAAGGTATATAACATTGTTTTGTTAGCATTTTCTCTTTTTACAAAGATAAAATTTCCTTTGCTTTCTGCTCACTTTTCACTGGCCATCTTTAATTTGATTAAAAATGTTTTTTCACCCCGAGGTTCTCGACCAAATCTAAAGGAGAATCTGCAATTTAATCGATCCTGACTTAGCATCTCCACTTCAATAACTTTCTCGTCGACGTGATGTGGCTTCCCTCTGTCTTTTCTACAAATAGTTTCATGGCAACTGCTCTAATGAACTTTTTTACCCTGCTGCCCCGACTACACGAATTTACGCGTGCCAGTAGACTGACACCTGGGTTACATCCTATTACCGTTGAAATAGGTAATTGTAACCGTCACTTCTACCCGAATAGTTTCTTTTCTCGCATTTACCGCTTGTGGAATTCCCGGCCGGATACTTGCTTTTCTGATAATTACAATTTCCAAAGGTTTAAATGCAACATCAATTGCTATCTTCTGTCTTCTTGATGCTCATCTTTCTACTATCCTTTCTTCGACATCCCCTGTAACTTGTTTTTTTCCTTTTCTATACTTGCTTCACTGACAGCTACAATCTTCAAAAGTTTAAATGCAACATCAATTGCCATCTTCTATCTCCTTCATTATCATCTTTCTATTATCCTTTCTTCGACATCCCTTGTAAATCCAAAAGTTTAAATGCAACATCAATTGCAATATTCTATCTCCTTGATTCTCATCTTTCTACTATCCTTTCTTCGACATCCCCTGTAACTTGTTTTTTTTTCCTTTTCTATACTTGTTTTCTTGACAGCTATAATCTCCAAAAGTTTAAATGCAACATCAATTGCCATCTTCTATCTCCTTGATTCTCATCTTTCTAGTATCCTTTCTTCGACATCCCATGTAACTTATTTTTTTTCTTTTCTATACTTGCTTCACTGACAGCTACAATCTCCAAAAGGTTTAAATGCAATGTCAATTGCCATCTTCTATCTCCTTGATTCTCATCTTTCTACTATCCTTTCTTCGACATCCTCTGTAACTTGTTTTTTTCCTTTTCTATACTTGCTTCACTGACAGCTACAATGTTCAAAAGTTTAAATGCAAAATCAATTGCCATCTTCTATCTCCTTCATTATCATCTTTCTATTATCCTTTCTTCGACATCCCATGTAACTTGTTTTTTTTTTCCTTTTCTATACTTGCTTCCCTGACAGCTACAATCTCCAAAAGGTTTAAATGCAACATCAATTGCCATCTTCTATCTCCTTGATTCTCATCTTTCTATTATCCTTTCTTCGACATCCCCTGTAACTTGTTTTTTTCCTTTTCTATACTTGCTTCACTGACAGCTACAATCTTCAATAGTTTAAATGCAACATCAATTGCCATCTTCTATCTCCTTGGTTTTCATCTTTCTATTATCCTTCCTTCGACATCTCCTGTAACTTGTTTTTTCCTTTTCTATACTTGCTTCACTGACAGCTACAATCTCCAATAGTTTAAATGCAACATCAATTGACATTTTCTATCGCTGTACCCTGTTTTTTGTTTTTGTTTTCTCGCTATCACCCCCTGCGCACTAGAGGCGGTCCCTCCTTACTTGGGGCGAGATATATGAAAAAAAAAAAAAAATAAATAAATAAATAAAATAAAGATCTCCGCATATACTACCAACACTGCTTACATTTCGTTAATCCAAACATTGTATATAAAACCCGATTTTTTTCTTCAGACATAAGAAAGGGGGAATAAACCTCGTTGTCAACACACGTGGAATTTCCATAAATCAAACTAATAATAATAATGTTGATCTACTGAGGAGCGTCTTGAAAAGAGACCGATTCTCTGGTGCATTTAAATAGAGAATGTTCTTTCTTCTGGGGGATTACGATGTCGGCCGGGTGAAAGAAATGAAGCGAGATTGACAAATTTCTCAAATCAAAACATCACTCAGCACTCCTTCAGAAATCGCCTTTGTTCTACCATCCTATAAATACAGAACAAAAGAACTATTCGGCTTGACATTTTACTATAGGTTTTCTTAGTAATCGACAATAAAATAACGGAAAAAATCTTCCAACCATTTCTAAAATTAGTATTATCAAAAGTCTTCATACAAATACTAATGACGAAAAAAAAAACTGATTAAGTTTACAAAAGTTATTTGTCTGTACAAAGAACTGAATTTTTTTTTTCTTTAAGATTTTTGTATAAAATTTTAGTCGTTGCGCCAGTAACTTTTTTTTTTTTAATCATATCACCCCGGGCAAGGCGGTAATGCCACTGATGCGCAGGGGGGCTACGTAAGAGTGAAAAATTGGAAAAGAAAGCCGGAAACCACATCCTAAACAGGGAACAAGGGATGAGCCTCTTCACCTGTTCAATAGACATGGGTGGAGTGTGAACTGGGCGATAGTTTAGTCTATCTACTCCAATTGGAAAAAAAGAAAAGAAAAAGGAGTGAAAGGATTGGAAAAGAGAAAGCCGGAAACCACATCCTAAACAGGGAACAAGGGATGAGCCTCTACACCTGTTCAATAGACATGGGTGGAGTGTGAACTGGGCGATAGTTTAGTCTATCTACTCCAACTGGAAAAAAAGAAAAGAAAAAGGAAAAAAGTGAAAGGATTGGAAAAGAGAAAGCCGGAAACCACATCTTAAACAGGGAACAAGGGATGAGCCTCTTCACCTGTTCAATAGACATGGGTGGAGTGTGAACTGGGCGATAGTTTAGTCTATCTACTCCAATTGGAAAAAAAAAAGAAAAAGGAGTGAAAGGATTGGAAAAGAGAAAGCCGGAAACCACATCCTAAACAGGGAACAAGGGATGAGCCTCTTCACCTGTTCAATAGACATGGGTGGAGTGTGAACTGGGCGATAGTTTAGTCTATCTACTCCAATTGAAAAAAAAACTGTAAGCATAAAACTTTCGGTTACATCGAGTCAAATTGATATCTAAACTTATTTATAAATGGAACTTCGTCTCTCTGTGTGTGTCCGTTACCTATAGACTCCGAAACGCCTGAACCGATTTTCTTTAAAAATTACACAGTTGTACTATAAGCGTATGCGAGTGTTCTTAGCTAAGTTTTGTGTTGAGTTACCCCCGATAAATATTTAAAATCGATAATCGAAAAATCGGGTTATGGAAGGAGTGGTCCGATTTTAATCAAATTTGATACACTCATAGACAAAGACATAAGAAACGATATTCAGAAGTTTCAATGTTGCAGTTCTTACAATTTTGCAGAAAATCAATAATATATATATAAATATATATATATATAAGACAAGATGTTTGTGTGTGTGTCTGTTTATCTGCCTGTATGTCTGTATTTTTTTCAGCCCTTTTTAGTTTTTTCTTCGGGTTTGGCTCTAAGTAGGTATAATTGTAGTTCTTAGTCTCAGCCATGATACCATTTACTCAAAGGATTTATTTAGACTTCAAAATTCAGTTTACGACGAAAAAACTTATTTCATATCGATAGCAGGAAATCAAAATTTGACTTACATCCATTCATTTTTTTTACTCTACGATTTCGCTTGAACTGGAAACAACTATTGCTTTTTAGTCTTTCTTGCCAACGTCCAAAGAGTCTGAGCTCCAGGACCATGGATTAGTTTTAAAGCTTTCATCACACCCGAGCAACGCCCGGCTATACTGCTAGTATATATAGAAAAGGAAGAGGGAGGTAGCTCTCTGACGGTGTGAAAATGACTGAAGCCGAGATGCTGGATTAGGACCAACGATATTGTTGATTATTCTTTAGATTTTATCAATGATCTCAAGGTAAAAAGCAAAGGCACCGGACTGGATCTGGATAAGAGAATTGAATAGCAGGACAGATTGGGTTCTATAGCCTTGGTTGGCAACCAGTCTACCACAGAAAGAAACGTCAACCTACTTCGGGAAAATATTCTGCCTCGTCAGTCATTGATCGAAAGAGACATGATCGCCCAACCGTGTATCGCGTATAGCACTTAACGGATCAAAATAAAAGAACTGAATAGCAGAACAAATTGGTTTCTATAACCTTGGTTGGCAATCAGTCTACTGTAGAAAAAAACGGTAACCTACTGCTGGAAAATCTTCGTCTACTCAGTCATGGATCGAAAGAGACATGATCGCTCATGTGTGTTTCACGTATGGCACTTAACTGAATGCTCATAATTTTATGACAAAGAAATAAAATAGAATTAATTTTTTTTTTTAATTAGTTTGTATGAAGGTCAGTTTCTAGCTGAAATTAAGTCATTAATTTTGAGAATTCACTTAACTGAAATACTGAAAGAGAAAATGATGAACTGATTAGAGATTAACATCCTCCAGGGTTCTATCCTTGACTCTACAGTGTTTTTAATTTTCAGTAACAACTTTTTTGACGGCATCAGCTCTCAGCTGGTATTCTAAGCTGATAACACAACCATCTCCACGTCTCGATGTTCGAATTGGTGAAATTGGCAACTGATGCCAAAAACAATTTTCAGCCTGTTGATAACTGGGGCAAACGATGGCTTGTTAATTTTAACGCTTCTAAAATGAAACTGTTCTCTATTAATCATCTGATAGAACCCTTTCTGTCTTCTATAAACATGGCTGATGCTAACCTTCAAGGGAGGGAATCGTTGCGCTATCACTGGCTAGCATCTAATGAAGTGGAAAAAATTATACTGAATCCATTGCTATGTCAGCTGCTAAGAAAATTGATCCACAATGTAATGCTAGACAATTTTTCTTGCATATCTATAAGCCTACCATTCGTCTATACTTAGAATATTACTTTACACATATAGTCTGAAAACCCTGTCATATACTCAGAGATCATTGATAAAATCCGAAGAAGATTCAAGAACATTCAGTCAGTTAAGTGCCATACGTGATACTTGGGCAATCATGTCTCGAAAGAGACATGACTGACTGGGCAGAAGATTATCCCAAAGTAGGTTACCATTACTTTCTGCGGTAGACTGGTTGCCGGCCAAGGCTATAGAACCCAAACTATCCTGTTATTTAACCCATAACTAGGAAGAGACGGATTAATAGCTTTCACAAAGGTATTTGCGCGTAAATGAATGCAACGAATTCAACTGAAATTCGAACTCGGCTCCTAGATTTCTCGTTGAGAGCCGATATCCACTGTGCCACAAGGCACATCCTTCATAAACATTATTGGTCTTGATTCGGTCACTTTTTAGTCAGAGAGATGCTTCTCTGTTTCTTTTCTATAAATATGTTCATGGTAATTGTTTGGATGAGCTATTCGTTAGGGTACATAGGTATTTGAATAGGAGCGCATCACTAGAGTGGCGATGAGGTCTCATCAATTTACAGCTGAGTTGACTCGATATAATTGTAAGTTATATCCTAACAGATTCGTTACTCGCATTTCTCTGTGCTGTGGAATTCTCCTCTGACGTCACACTTTCCAGTGAACATTCTTTTTCTTCATGTTCTGTATCCCTTCAGGACGTAGGCGATCATGGACTTCCATTTGGCTCTGTCTCTTGTCGCTCCCAAAAACATTTCTTCTTCTAAGCCCTGCTCCGTCAACCATTTGTTCAGACCTAACAAGTACGTCTCACGCTGCTTTCCCCTGCCTCTTCTTCCATTTATCCGACCTGTAAGTATTAAGTTCTCCAGGCCCTCCTTCTTCATTACGTGTTCCAGGGACCTCATTTGTCTCTTCCTGATATTTAGTATCAGTTTTCTTTTCGTTTTCATCCTTTCCAACACCTCATCGTTGCACCCGTATTCTCAGCATCCTTCTGTAAAACCACATTTCTGCTACTTCAAGCCTCTTCTTCATCTTTGATGAGATCGTCTAACGTTCATTTCCATACAGAAGGATAGATATCACATAGCAATACAGCACTTTTTTCTTTGTTTCTAATGAGATTGCCCTGTCTTTCAGTACTGTGGTTAGCTTAATATTCGTAAAATTTAGACACAGTGTTAATTGCTATCAGCTGTCCTACTGATTAATATTTCTTTATTTACGCTTCTTATTAATCTAAACTTATTTATAAATAGAACTTTGTCTGTGTGTGTGTGTGTGTGTGTTTCCGTTACCTATAGACTCCGAAACGCCTGAACCGATTTTCTTGAAAATTTACACAGTTGTACTATAAGTGTCTGCGAGTGTTTTTAACTAAGTTTTGTATCGAGGTACCCCCGATAAATATCGAAAATCGATAATCGAAAAAAACGGGTTATAGAAGGAGTGGTCCGATTTTAATCAAATTTCGTACACTCTTAGACAAAGACATAAGAAACGATATTCAGAAGTTTCAAGGTTGCAATTCTTACAATAGTGCAGAAAATCGATAATATATATATATAAAAGGCAAGATGTGTGTGTGTGTGTGTGTGTATGTGTCTGTTTATCTGCCTGTATGTCTGTATTTTTTTTCAGCCCTTTTATTTTAGTTTTTACTTCGGATTTGGCTCTAAGCAGGTATAATTGTAGTTCTTAGTCTCAGCCATGATACCATTTACTCAGGGGACTTATTTAGCCTTCAAAATTCAGTTTACGACGAAAATACTTATTTGATATCGATACGAGGAAATGAAAATTTGACTTACATCCATTCATTTTTCTTTCAGTCTACGGTTTCGCTTTAACTGGAAAAAACTATTGCTTTTTAGTCTTTCGTGCCAACGTCGAAAGAGTCTGAGCTCCAGAACCATGGATTAGTTTTAAAGCTTTCATTACACCCGAGCAACGCCGGGCTATACAGCTAGTGTCTTATATAATATTTTCATCGTTCTATACCCAGTAACCCCATGTTTCTTAGTGGCACTTGTATTTTACCTGGGATTGAACTCTATAACAAAAATGTTTATGCTGGTATATGTGATTTCTCAACATGGTTATCTGGTTAATAACCCTGCTCTCTCTCTCTCTCTCTCTCTCTCTCTCTCTCTCTCTCTCTCTCTCTCTCTCTCTATCTATCTCTCTCTCTCTCTCTCTCTCTCTCTTCTCTCTCTCTCTCTCTCTCTCTCTCTCTCTCTCTGTTCATACGGCTACATTTATACATAGATAGTTGAATAGATGTGTGTGTGTTGGGGGGTTGTGTGGAGACGGAGATACTGACGAAATAGGTATCAACGTCGCATAGTGACTGACAATTTCGCGCCTCGAGAAAACTTCAAACCATTTATCGCTTCTTTCTCTTCATCTTATATGCGTCATATCCCTTCAGGGCGTAGGCGATCGAGGCTCTCCACAATTTCTTGTCCTTTGTAGCTGATAGTATATATGGTGTTTTTGCAGTACAGTGTTACCTCTACTTACGAAAATTATTCTTTCTGTAAGTCGTTTCGTAACGTGAAAAGTTCGTAAGTCGAGACGCCTTTTACCTTATAAATGCCCTAATCGGTTCCAAACCCAGCCAATTTCGGACATAAATGTTTTATAAATTATAAAAATGCATCAAAACCTGTAACAAATCCATGTTAGAATTAGATTACTGCACAATAAACACAAAATTGAGTGTTGTACATAATGTAAATTATAAAATGAGGTTTCGGTAATTCTCGTGGCTCGACGGGAAAACGAAGAGGATGCTGGGTATACGCACATTCACAAAGAGGTTCCTCCTAGCCAATCGGATGCCAGGAAGATGTTGGGCGATATTCAATGGCAGAGCAGCTCGGACGTGCCACTTTCAATTCAAGATACAGGATGCTACAAGTATTTTTACGTTCGGTGGACTCTGTAAACTGCGAGTAGCAGCACGTATTTTGAAATTCTCGCCTTTCGTATCCTGAAATTTCTTTCTTAACTAGAGGCAATATTTTTTTTGAAGAGGCGTTTCGTAACCTGAAAATTTCGTATGTATAGCCTTTAGTAAGTAGAGGTACAACTGTATCTCTTAAACCCGGTTCTGTCAAAGATTTACACAGTCTCGTTATGTAGGTCATGCGCTGCTTTCCTCTGACACTCTTGTTTCCAATATGTCCTGTGAGTGTCAAATGTTCTAAACCTTCTTTCCTTGTTATGCACCCTAAAAATTTCAATTGTCTTCTTCTGATACTACGTGTAAGTTTCCCTTCTTTTTTTTTTTCATTTTCTCCAAAAAAAATGATCGTTTGTCACGTGTTCAGTCCACGGCATTCTCAGCATCCTTCTGTCGAACTACATTTCTTTTGCCCCAAGTCTCCTCTATATCTATGAGATGATCCAGAATTCACTGCTATTTAGGAGTACCGATATATCATAAGAGGTAAGTGCTCATATCTTTGTTTTTAACAATTTTTTCTTGTTTCTTAATACTTTGCTTAGCTTTTGGAAAAAGATTTAATCATCCACTGCCATATAAGAAGATTGATATTATATAACAGTTCAGTACGGTTTTATTCGTTTCTAAGAAGACTTTTTTCGTAAATACTTTACTTAGCTTTTGGAAGCCATACAAATCAACCATCCGTCCGTGCATAGAATACTGTTGTCATCTATCGTCAGGCGCCCCTGCGGTTCATCTCAGTGTTCTCGACAGGCTCCAAAGGATAATCTGTAATGTGATAGGTCCCGACTTGGCGGCTCGACTCCAGCCAATTTTTCCCCGACGGGAGGTAGCTTCTCTCTGTCTATTATACAAATATTTTCATGGTTTCTGCTCCGACAAACTTAAGTCACTGGTGCCTCCTCCACAATTTTTTTTTTTTTTTTCATATCTATATATTTTTATCGTGGTGAGCCATCGTTCTGAATGAACATTGTGCATAAAGAAGAACATTAAGAAAAAGAGGAAGTCAATTTTTTTATAATCATATCGCCCCAAGCAATGCATTTTACTGCCACTGTTTTGCAGGGGGTTACATAGGAGGAAAGTTATAAAAAAGAGTGACAGGTTATAGGAGGTGTCAGGAGGTGGGTAAGAAAAGGATGAGAATACTGATGAGAGTGGAGGGGAGGAAAAAGGAGCATGAGAGAGAGAGAGAGAGAGAGAGGATGCAGGTTAGTGAGATAGGAGATGACTATTGACTTTACATTTAAATTCTTGGAGATTGTAGCTGTCTGGAAAACAAGTAAATGGAAGGGAATTTCACAGGCGGGAAGTGCGAGAAAAGAAGCTGATGGAGTAGAATTTGCGTTTACAATTTATTGATTTCACAGTAAAAGGGTGGGACCTGGTTGCTAATCTTGTGGCTTGAGTAAATTTATATATAAGGGGCACCAGTGAGCTAAGTTCCTCGGAGCAGAAGCCGTTAAAGTATTTCTAGAAGAGACACAGGGAAGCCACATTGCGCCGGTGAGAAAGTGTCTGTATCCGAGCTGCCAAGTCGGGATCTATCACATTACAGATTCTCCGTTGGATTTTGTCAAGGACACCCAGGTGGATAGCAGGCGCACTCGACCTGATATGGCAGTAGTGTTTAGTTCACGGGCGGATGGTAGATTTATATATGTGCAGGATTGTTTCAGGTGGAAAAAACTTCCTGGTCCTACACAGAAAACTTATTAAGATTAAGCATATTAATAATAGAACAGGAACACTTTGGATTGTAAAGCATCAAAAGTTACTTAGAGGAACAAAAGAGAGGAAGTCGTGGAGAGACATGATCGACGATTTCTTGAATTTAGACAAGACGAAAAATGTGAAGTATATGGATGGCAGAACAAGGACAAAGTGGGTGGTAAAAAAGCTTTAAAGTTAAATGCGAGCAACAAATATAGGAAGTTGTGAAGAGCCGTCATTTTCAACGTCCTGAATAGATAAAGAAGAAGAAATAGAAAAGGAAAGAGAAGAATATGGATTAGTAGAACAGGGGCAGAATGAATGGTAAATCTATAAATTTACATCGAGCTACAAAAGCCTGGAAACTATGGAGTAACATTATCGCCCACATCTTTAATGAAGGTCGCACATAAAGTAGAAGATGGAAGTATATTCCAACAAAACATGAATTTTTAGTAAACCGTGACTGTATTTACTAGCCTTCCCAAGCAAGGCTGGATGTGACACATGGTCATTTTATTGTGGGTATTCCCGGCCATATAGCCGGGCCAAAAAATGTCTGTCTATTTTTCCCCAGTCGTGGTTCTACCCTTCGGCGGAACCACGACTGGGTTATTGCTCTCTGCTCGGAAGCAGAGAGCGCCCCCCCGCCCGAAGGCAGAGAGCTGACAGTGTCGTAGAGTCGTCATTCTAGTGACTCTGTACCGACTAGTAAACCGTGACTGCAAATGCCCAGAAAGGGAAAGGCTAAATTATCCTCCTCCTCCTACGACTACAACTAATAATAATAAATAAATAATCGTAATTTTCGGAAACGTCCGTCACTCAATCTCCAGACAGCAGATACAAACACGCAAATCTACCGAAGAAAAGAGACCGAAATAGAAATAAAACTGATGACCCAATGTCGATGATAGTGGCGATGATGACACATAGAATCGACAGCTAGAATCACGACGCAAGATCTTAGAATGGATTTCCAATGGAAAAAGAAATAAGAAAAGGCCAAACCTTTATAAACGAAGTTCCAATGTTAAGAAACTCGATAGTTACTGCCATCTTTGTTCTTCAGAAGACACTGGGAACGGTTCGAAAGTATTTCTCAGGAAGATGAAACGAAAATAGTGATCAAAACAAGCACGACATCTAACAAAGGGAACGTACTCAGTCGTCAAAATAAATAAAATAAAATGGCGTTCAATACTTATTTTTCATATTGTGTCAGGGTGAGGTTAAGTTTTTCGTTTAAATTAATTTCAAGATTTCACTGAAATAAAATATTGGGGCGAAAATAAAACTTATCTCAATGCATAGCATATTTGTGCAAAATGCAATAGAATTTCAGTTGGTGTTGCTACTACTTACGGACGATGTCCGCCTAACTAGTTTTGTAACTAAGTGTTGGGACTGCAGGCATTCAACAACACATCCTTTAAATGAAACATATAAAAGGCTATTTTCTGAAGAAAAAGTACAAACAAAATATCAGTTGAAATAGCATTTATATATCAGTTTCGGATATATACAATGACAATAAAATGTTCAATTTATCTTGCAGTTAATTTAGTAATTACCTGTTATTAGTACCGTGTGAAATCTGTAGACAGATTAATTAATGATTGTCAGCTTAATGTAAATTCGTAGACAAAAGGCTTAGTCGGCGGTTGCTGGTTAATCGCTTCTCTTGTATGCGTGAACAAGGCCCTAGTCGGCTGGGGCTGGCTGTCGTCTCTACAATTATGTGCCTGTGTGTACATCTGTGTATACGCACGTATCGATCAAACTGGCCGCTAAAATTGGCTTGAATCTAGATAAGAATTATGCTTCTATCTGCAAATGGATTTAATATTTAATATTAAGTTTTAATATTTCACATAGATATGTGAACACGAAAATCTTTTTCTCAAATTTGCGATAGTAGTGAAGGTAATTATTGATATTTTCTAAATGGTCCAAAAATAACATTTAGGTCAACAATTACATCTGACAGATATTCTGCCGCATTTGCCCTTGTAATGATTGTTAATCAAACAAATTTTCTGATGGGATTTTATTGGTTGAAAAATATATATACAGAGTTTAATTTCTATATGCTCTCATTTCGTCTGTACGGGAACAGAATTAGAAAACAATATCACCACCGAAATCAAATGAGAAACTAGAAAAAGTTACACCAAAATATTCTTAGAGAAAATTAAAAATATTCGTTTTAGAAATCAAAGCAAACTATTAAATAAATGAAAGGAAATAATCGATAAGTGCAGACCGATTAACAATTATTTAACATTTAGTATATATATATATATATATATATATATATATATGGATAGAGTGTATGTTAAAATAAAGGTGGAGACTGAAGTCAACACCAAGGGTGACTGTTTCATCTTTATATACGCGTTTTTTTCCCCACAACGATCAGTGATAAATTGTGGTTAGTCTGTTGTATTGTTTTAACGGTGTTTTTGGTAAGATGCAACTGGTAATTTTTAAACTTATTTTAGGGACTACGGGTAGAAATAATTGTGAATCACGATATCAAATAAGTTTTTTTCGTGGTAAACTGAATCTTGAAGGCTAAATAAGTCCTCCGAGTAAATGTTATCATGGCTGAGACTAAGAAATACCATTATACCTACTTAGAGCTAAACCCGAAGCAAAAACTAAAATAAAAGGGCTGAAAAAAATGCAAAAATACAGGCAGATGAACAGATACACACACAAACATCTATATATATAGATATATATATATATATATATTATCGATTTTCTGCACTATTGTAAGAACTGCAACCTTGAAACTTGTGAATATCGTTTCTTATGTCTTTTTCTATGAGTGTATGAAATTTGATTAAAATCGGACCACTCCTTTTATAAACCGGATTTTTTCGATTATCGATTTTCGATATTTATCGGGGGTACCTCAACACAAATCCTAGCCAAAAACACTCGGTGACGCTTATAGTACAATTGTGGAAATTTTCAAGAAAATCGGTTCAGCCGTTTCGTAGTCTATAGGTAACCGACACACAGACAAATTTTCATTTATAAATATGCATATATATATATATATATATATATATATATATATATATATATATGTAAATAACATGTTTATTTGAATATATATATATATATATATATATATATATGTGTGTGTGTGTGTGTGTGTGTGTGTGTGTGTGTGTGTGTGTGTGGTATATACACTACCAGCCATAATTATTAGGCTACCCAAGTTTTTTAAAAGAAATGATGTATTTCATACTATTTTTTAGTATTTATTGCCAAGTAGATAATTCTAAATGAAAATAGAATGGTTCTCTTTTAATACTGCAACTAAATTCGACAGACGTAGTGGCGAATTTTATAAGCTCTCTAAACACGTTTTCTGGCATGTCTGGACGAGACAAAAGACTACGATATAACATATCGCAGCAAATATCAATAGTTTCCAATACACATGTAAACAATGAACACACATCAAAGGAACACACAAATCTGTCACCAAAAGAATAATTTCAGAAAAAATAAAAGGAATCTTTAATAGTATACGAACTATAATATTCAACAACAGGTTGAAATATTCCAGCCAAAAAACACTATGAACTTTATACTGGCAAGACACCACCATAGAAAGAATGAGTCGTAAAATTATCCCGTCCTTATGGATCTTCAGTAAACCATAAATACGGGGACGAATAGATCCTGTAGATTTAATATCAGCTGAAATTTCCGATGATAGGAAATCCCGTTTTACCCAAACTACAAGCTCCTTTTGAAACTTAGCCTCGATAGAAATAGTCCGGTCATGTGTCTCAACTGGACCCAAAGAACAAAATGCATCTTGGAGACATAATCAGAATGGTCCAACAAGACCAAATCAGCACTTTTTATCAGGATGAGTAATAACAAGATTGTTATTAATTTTTAAGTTCTTAACAACACACCGGTGCTGTAAACTCAATTTAGACTCAGAAAAAGAAACCGTGGTACTGGCATAAGTATGTGCCAGACTTTTAAGAGTAGCCCTAAGATTACAAACTGGACAAAGTTTAAGTTGGCAAATCTACGAAGATAAAACCTAAAAAATCTTTTCCTTGTCAAGAATTTTGACTGTTATACAGCATTGAGCACTGCTCCGTTCATAGCTGATTAATATTTATATATTGATGTGTATATCTAGGAAAGGAAGAGTATGATTAGATTCAGTTTCGAAGGTAAAATGTATAGTAGGTTCAATGTTATTAAGTTTGTCGACTAAATCTGCTATGTTAGTAGTTTCTGGGTAGATTAGAAGAGAGTCGTCTATATATCTAAAGTAGGAGGAATTTGGTGGTAAAATGTTTTTGAAATAATCTCTTTCCAGAAATTCTAAAAATAAACAAGCGAGAACGCCGCTGAGAGGCGATCCCATTGGTAAACCAAATTTTTGTCTATAGAAATGGTCATTGAAAGTGAAAAAACATTGCTTAGTAATTAGATAGCATAGTTTTATGATTTTCTGTGTAGGTAGAGGTAATTTTATTTTTGTTTTTGTTAAGTGTTTTTTTAATTGATTTAAGCATTTATCTATAGGAACATTTGTGTATAAGGATTTTATGTCTAGACTTGCCATGTGTTTTTTTTTTTTATGTCTATTTTTTTAGTTTGTTCAAAAGGTCACGAGAGGTTTTTTTTATATGCGACGGACTGATTGTGCAGAGAAGTGGTGTTAACATATATACATGCACATGTATTTAATAACTAATGTTTTTATATCTATATACTTTCTATTACTTTGACTATGCATTCTGTATCTGCGTGCACGTTTCATGAGTGCGTGTGTTTTTTAGTATTGTGTTTACGTTTGCAGTGTGTACTTATATATGGTTATGTGTACTATATATATGTATACATTTACTCTTGTAATATATTTACATGTATTTTTGTTTCTCTGTGATATTTGTTATGTATATAAGTTACTCTTATAGGTTATATTTTTGTATACTTTTATAGGTTTTATGTTTGTATACTTTTGTATGTTTGTATATATTTAGTTTACGTTTTGTATACTTTTTTTATTTTGAGTATTTTATATTTTAGTATATTTTGTTTATGTATATATTGCGTGTTTATATATATATATTATTTTTATATTATTTTCACAAGTATTTTATTACTTTATATATATATATATATATATATATATATAGCGTGCCCACGATTAGCCGTTATCGCCTTTTTTATTCGCCTTTAAACTTAATTAATTTTACTTTAATTTTGCTGTTAAATTAATTATCTAATTACATAAATTTATAAATTTTAAATTAACCAATTAAATTGGATTGAATATCTGATTAAATAAATTGCCTTAATTATCTAATTTAATAAAATGAATTGATTGTCTAATTGAATTACTTATTTAATTTAATTGATTATCTGATTTAATACATTAAATCAAGTATCTAGTTGAATAAATTGATTTAATTAAATATATGATATTTGAATTATATTAATTATACTATTAAGTCTTACTTTAATTTTTACTCTATTAAACCTAACTAGCTTTTATTTTACATTAACCGATAAATAACCAATTATTTGTTTATGTATGTAATACAGTAATTTTACCTAAATATAATTCAATTTGAATTATATTTAGGTAATATTACTGTGTTGCATACATAAACATGTAAGTTTGTATGAATCTATAAATACATATGAAGGGGTGCGTAAATCTTTGCATATTACTTATCTGTATCCTTTAGGTATTTTTTTCAAAAATATGTAATTGTAAACAAAACAGTTACCACCCTGTCACCCTGGGCTTAACCCTAACGGGCCTTTATATATATTTATCAGTCAGTCAGTTGAGTACCATACGTGATACACGCTTTGGGCGATCATGTCTCGAAAGAGATATGACTGACTGAGCAGAAGATTATCTCGCAGTAGGTTGTCATTGCTTTCTGCGGTGGACTGGTTGCTAGCAAAGGCTATAGAAGTTAACTGTCCTATTATTTAACCCATAACTGAAGGGAGAATAGATACATTATATTACATTATTATATTAAGTATAATAGTGGGGGATCAATTTATAATTTCGCAACAGTAAAAACAGATCCCCCTCTTTATGCCCAACAGAAGTTTTAGTTATCTTTCCAACTATTATATTCAGTCAGTCAGTTAACTGTCATATGTGATGCACGCTTTGGGTGATCATGTCTTTTTTGAGACATAGCAGACTGGGCAGAAGATTATCCCGCAGTAGGATGCCATTACTTTCTGCGGTAGACTGGTTGTCAGCCAAGGCTATAGAACCCAATCTGTCCTATTATTTAACCCATAACTGAAGGGAAGAATTAATACCTTTCCCAATGGTATTTGTTCGTAAGTGAATGCAAGAAAATAAACTGGAATTTGAACTCGACTCCCCGATTTGTCGTACCGAGTCGATATTCACTGCACCACGACGCACATCCTCACCACAAAACAGATCCTCAAAAAATTTTATATTTATAAATAAATTATAAATCTGATTTTTTTTTCCTCCCAAAACGTTTTTAGTATTCTATTCAATTTTTAGGTTTCTCTACTAACTCAGTTAGTTAAAGTGCCATACGTGAAATTTTTCCTATTTTTAATTACAAATTTTAGTACCTGATTTTCTTACCTAAATAATATATTTTTCAGCTCCTATTAATGTTAAATCAAAGTATAACGTTTGAAGTGTTTGCATTGAAAAATATTTCAAATAAAGATTTATATTTAATATTTTTTGATATTTTCGAAATCGGGTTTGGTAGTAATGTAACTTTAATTGATGGTTAGTATTCTAGGATTAATGGAGACTATTAGTGTGCGTCTTTAGCTGATGATTTGCAGATTCTATGCAAAACTGACACAGGGTGGCAGTTGGTTACGGAGATAGGCGTTCAGTCCGAGAAACATTGTCTATATTTTTGTGGTGACAGTATCTCATGTGGCTGGGGACAAGCAGATTCGGCTGCAAATAATACATATATGCTGGGAAACTAGAGTCAACAACTTAACATCAGTCAGTCAGTTAAATGCCATACGTGATACACGATTTGGACGATCATGTCTCGAAAGAGACATGACTGACTGGGCAGAAGATTATCCCACAGTAGGTTGCCGTTACTTTCTGCGGTAGACTGGTTACCAGCCAAGGCTATAGAACCCAATCTGTCTTATTATTTGACCCGTAGCTAGAAGGAGAAGTGATGTATTATATTATTAAGTAGTAATTAGTGGGGGATCAGTTCAATACTTCATAACAATATGAAAATGATCTCCCACTATATGCCTAGTAGAAGCCTTAATCATCTTTTAAACTATTATATCCAGTCAATCAGTTAACTGCTATACGTGATACACGCTTTGGGCGATCATGTCTCGAAAGAGACATGACTGACTTGGCAGAAGATTATCACGCAGTAGGTTGCCATTGTTTTCTGCGGTAGTCTGGTTGCCAGCCAAGGCTATAGAATCCAATCTGTCCTGTTATTTAACCCATAACTGGAAGGAAGAAACGGATCAATACCTTTCCCAAGGCTATTTGCGCGTAAGTGAATACAATGAATTCAACTGGAATTCGAACTCGGTTCCCCGATTTCTCGTTCCGAGCCGATATTTTTAATGAATAAAAAATATTCGCACTTCCGATTTAATACCCATAACGATCTTTAAGAAAGGAACGTTAATAAAAACATATTCAAATCGAGAAAATACCAGTATGATATTATAAACACCTGATGACTGCTGAAAAATGCATGAAACCCAGAGTCGTGCGTAAAACGCAGGATAATATGTATATTTATTAATATTTATATATATATATATATATATATATATATATATATATATATATATATATGTGTTATTTTGATATCAATCTTTCAAATAGAAAGAACGCAGATTACTAAGTGAGTTTTGTTACTTTGGTCTTCTATTTCTATCTCTATCTCCGTCTCTCTATATACATACATGCACACACATGAGTTTCATGCGTTATGCAATTAGCAAGTGCATATTACAAACTTGTAATAGACACCAGATGATTTTATAACGCATAAAACGACGCAGGACAATACGTATGTTTATTAAGATATATAAAATAGCATTAAGTACTGTTTCATTAACCTCTGAGTAATAATATTATATACGTGTGTACCTTCATATATATGTTTATTAATTTGCACTTTATATATATATATATATATATATATATATATATATATACATTTAAAAATATATTTTTAAATTCAAAACTTTTTAATATTCTTTCCTATATATATATATATATATATATATATATATATATATATATATATTTCTCTTTCTAAACGAGTTATTACGCGACCTAAGTTTCTACCATGAGTGTTGTCTTCAGGCGATTTGCAATAATTGATTTTACCGTTTCCTTTAAAACGCTCACGTAGCGGTGTTTTTTTTTTTGTTTTTTTTTTAACGCTCACGTGGCAGAGAATTTTTGAACGCGTAATTTTTAAAAATGACAAATATTCAAAAGTTCTAGAATATAATTGTTTTGAACACTTATTAATACAAGTGTGCACTGGTCTAATTTTATTATGACCAGAAACTAATAAATTAAATAATTAAACAATCAATATATATATATATATATATATATATATATATTATTTTTTTTCCTTAATCGTTTCACCCCACCGATGCGCAGGGGGCTACATAAGAGAAAAAGATTAGATACGAGGACAGTAAAGAGAAAGACGAACCAGTTACAGGGGGTGTCAGATGGACCAGGCTTGCCTCCCAGAGAGTAAAACACTACGCCTCCTTGGTCTCACACTTTCAGCGGACCTCAAGTGGAATGACTATATCGAATCCATTGCTAAATCCACTGCTATGAAATTCGGTTCTCTGTGCAGGGTCCGGAGGTTTTTTCCGTCTGAATCTATCCTGCACATTTATAAATCTACCATCCGCCCGTGCATTGAATACTGTTGCCTGCTATTCTCCTTGGGCTTCTCGACAAGGTACAGCAGAGGGTCTGTAATGTAATCGATAGTGACTTGGCAGACCGCCTGCAGTCTCTCTCTCACCGGTGCGACGTGGCTTCCATGTGTCTCTTCTATAAATACTTTCATGGCTTCTGCTCCGATGAACTTAGATCACTGATGCTCCCTAGGTTCGAATTTGCACGAGATACTAGATTAGCAACTAGATCCCACCCTTTTACAGTGAAACCGATAAAATGCAACCGCAACTTCTACTCCAACAGTTTCTTTCCTCGCACTTCCCGACTGTGGAATTCCCTTCCACACGATTGCTTCCCCGACGGCTACAATCTCCAGGAGTTTAAAATGTAAGGTCAATAGACACCTCCTAACACACTAACTCGCTTCCATTCTTTCAAACACTCTTCCCACCCACCCAACTATCTATCACTCCGCTTCTGACATTTCCTATATCTAACCACTCTTCCTATTTACCTTCCTCTATGTAGCCCCAAGCGCAATAGTGGCAGTGGAATGCCTTGCTTGGGGTGAAACGATTTAAAAAAAAAGAGCAAGAGAAGGATGGGAATACAGGTGTGATGACAGTTACAATGGTACAGAGAAAGGAAAAGATATACAGGGTGATGTAGAAAGAACAGGAGCCAAGTGGTTAAGAGATGGATATTGACATTTCATTTAAATTTCTGGAGATTGTAGCCGTCAGGAAAGCAAGGATATGATAGAGAGTTCCACAGGCGGGAAGTGCGAGAAAAGAAGCTGCTGGTGTAGAATTGTCGTCTGCATTTGGTTGATCTAACTGCGAATGGGTTGGACCCAGTTGCCAGTCTGGTTGCATGAGTACATTCATGTGGCAGGGGCATTAGTGATTTAAGTTCGTCGGAGCAGGAGCCATGAAAATATTTGTAAAACAGACAGAGGGAAGCTACATCGAGAACACTGCAATGAACAACGGCGGCGCCTGACCATATATGACAGTAGTATTTCATGCACGGACGGATGATTGATATATATATATATATATATATATATATATATATATATATACGCATCGCTCATTCAGTAATGAATTAGAGCTATTGGGCGTGTATAATGATAATATACACTCTAAAAAGTCTGCCTTCTTCTACCGAGCGCCCATAGCCCAGAGGTAGAATCGCCGACTGACGCCAATTCGGTCGGGTTTCAATCCTTGGTTAAAAGCAATCGGAGTCTTACCGTACTGATGAGCTGTGATATAGCGATCTGTTTGCGGATGAATATATATATAGCATATCTTCTTTTAAACATGTTTCATTGTATAATATAGACATATGTCAATTTTTATAATAATCCATACTAGTTATCTAATCCTTATCAAGACGTCTTACACTTCATTTGTCAGATAAAGGTTGACAACACCAAACTACTAGACCACAAAAATAATAAGCTTTAAAAATTCAACTTCTCGAAATCCTCTTTATCAAAAGAAAGCAACTGACACTCAACAAAAGTGTAAGAGCAACGTGCTAAAGTGCACTGAACAAAGATTTAATACCATTTTGCTTTTCTGCCAATTTCTGGTCAGCGCCCTTATACTGGAACGCTTGTTTTGTAAAATGTTTTATAGCTATAACCGATGAATTTCAAATTTTCAAAAAATAATTAAATCATTATTAAAACGAAATGCAAATTTCTACACTAATAATAAGTTTGTCTTTGTAATTCACTCCTGAGAATAATCTCGAAGTACTTGGCTAAGAAAAAACTACGGCGCCTTCCTTGATGAATTTCATCTTAACATCAAGAAACTGATTAGTGAACTAGGAAGGATTATTATAAAAATAAACATAATAATTCTCTACTATTTAATGAATTACACACACACACACACACACACACACACACATATATATATATATATATATATATTTTAAAACTTAAGAAAAAAAATGAAGTAACTTACTTGGTTAGAGAGAGGGTTTTTGAGTCGGCAATGGTTTTTGTCATTAAAACGGGTCCGAGACAATGGCTGCTAGTGTCCTTGGGACAGTGGTGACGTGCGCTGATAGAGAGATCAGTATTGAGTTTAGACTCTGTTTATTTTCGTCTGGAAGCTTCAACCCCATCGGTGGAGCGAGCGGTGTACCCGAAACCAAACAGAAACCTACTGTTTAGCAACAAACATTTTTTTAGTTTTCCAATCCAAGTTCCTTGTATTTTGATAATTTTTGAAGCTCTTTAAAGATACATTACAATCTGCAGGGACTGCCATGCCAATAAGTAGGCACATTCTGTTTTTGTGGTCTTTGATGTCTGGGCGATTAGCTTTGATCGTTCTATCTGAGTGTCGTGTAAAGTTGCGTAAATTATTATTATTATTATTATTATTATTTGTTCACAGAAAAGCACATATTAAAATAGTGTGTGTGTTTACATTTTCCGACACTTGAAGTTAAAATAAAATCAAACTTAAATATAAAGCTAACAATAGATAAAAATCAATATGCATACAAATATTATCTCTCTCTCACACACACTTGTGGTTTGAGAAAAAAACAAACACGGCACCAAAACAAAATTAATAAAATAAATGAACAAGGTTGAACACGCCTGGAGAGTTACGTAGAATGTCTTTATATAAAGAAAAAAACAATGTCTTTCTTTTCCCAGGAATACAGTTGTCGAAAATGATATACAATTGTTTAAGATGATATACAGTTGTTTAAAATGGAGAGAGAAAAAAAGGGAGAAAGTTCGCGAAAAGCATCATAGCTTCCAATCGTTAAACAAAATGTTTTGTCTAAGTTTCGTTAGCGTTGAAATAAACAGATCTCTTCAAGTTCCTGACGGAATCTGACGGAATCTGACGGAATGTGCCGAATCGGGGGGCGGCCGCTGGCGGAGAATGTGGTGGTGTTACGGCGGCGCGCGCGCACACACACACACACACACACACACACACACACACACACACACACACACACACACACACATGTACACGCACGTAACGAATTAAATTTTAACATTCAAAAGAAATGCTTTCACACACAATAGCTACCTAATAAAGCATTATTCGTAATTACATCGAGTCTCTTTTTACATCTTATTTAATAGCTCACTGGTGCCCTTACATATGAATTTACACTTTACAAATTTACAATTTACTTCAATCTCCAGGAATTTAAATGTAAGGTCAACAGACATCTCTTATCTCACTAACTCACAAACTCGTATCCTTTCTCTCAGGCTCTTTTCTCCACCCACTCCACCCCTATTACACCAGTATTCCCATCCGTCTATTGCCCTCCTCCTGACATCCCTATAACTAACCCCTCTTTCTCATCACTTTCCCGCTATGTAACCCCCCTGCGCAACAGTGGCAGTAAAACTGCCTTGCTTGGGGTGAAATGATTAAAAAAAAAAAACAAGCTGTCAAATATAGATAAAAGTAAAAAGTATTCAAACACTGATAGAAAGAGCTACTTAATTCTATCCATATATATATATATATATATATATATATATATATATGGGGGGGTGAGTGTGAAATTTTTTTTTTAATCATTTCACCCCAAGCAAGGCGCTACCGCCACTGATGTGCAGGGGGCTACATAAGAGAATGAAAGTTTTAGACAGGAAAAAAGTGAAGACAAAGTCAAACCAGCTACAGGGAGAGAAAGAGAAAGAGCAAGAGAAGGATATGAACACAGGAGTGACGATAGTTCCGAAGGTAGAGAGAAAGGAAAAGAACAAAGGGTGATAATGCTTCTGAGAATTCAGTATTTGATGGTACATGGAATCAATTTAAAAAAAACAGTTTATAATGTCAGTGCCTATATATGAGGATAGAGGAAACAAACATCAGGATTTGTTTTACGAAAATGATGTAGCAATTAATGAACTGTTAAAAAGGCGAAATGAAACTCAGCAGTTGTAGCTTAGTGCATCTGACATCCCTGTTGCAATATTTTAAAAATGCGAAATCTGTTTTGCAACAAATGAAGAATGAATGGTAGCCTAAACTTTCCAGCCAAATTCAAATGGCTTTTTATCACAAGGACTCGAAATTATTATATCACTTGATAAGTCCCAAATCTTCATCTATAGTGCCTTGAAATCGAAAGACGGATAGTATATTTTCAAAAATCTAGAAGATATCATGAAGCGGTGAAATGATATGTTCTACAACCCATCCATTGTTGATGACTCTGTTATTAACAGTCTCCCAGAGAATGATTTAATTCAAGAGATGTGAGACCTTTCATCTCTGGATGAAGTTTAAAAGGCTTTAACCCTCTAGGGCCATTCGTATCATATTTGATACAGTATTTCCCTATAAGGAAACATTTGGTATTTCCTTATAAGGAAACATTTGGTATTCATTGACTGAGCAATCAGTACTGCTTTCATTTGAAATTTATAAAATATTTCTCTTAAAAAATTTTTCAGGAAAATATTTCTTTCAAGGCTTGTTTTCATACTGTATCATATATGATACGAATGGCCCTAGAGGGTTAATAATATAATATGATTAAGGCTTCTACTTGTCATAAAGTGGGGGATCAGTTCTATATTGTTATGAAGGAATAAACAGATCCCCCACTAATTACTACTTAACCCTCTAGGGCCATTCGTATCATATTTGATACAGTATTTCCCTATAAGGAAACATTTGGTATTTCCCTATAAGGAAACATTTGGTATTCATTGACTGAGCAGTCAGTACTGCTTTCATTTGAAATTTATAAAATATTTCTCTTAAAAAATTTTTCAGGAAAATATTTCTTTCAAGGCTTGTTTTCATACTGCATCAAATATGATACGAATGGCCCTAGAGGGTTAAAGCAAATTATGACAGGAAAGACACCTCGTCTGGACGACATACCCGTAGACCTTTGTCGTCGTGAGGGTGCTCACCTTTATGGGGTTATTCATCAGCTTATTGTGTATGTGTATTTAGGTGATCCTATTGATCAAGAGTAGATTGATGCAACTATTATATCTTTTTATAAAGTGATGGGCTGTAAATCTGTATGTAGTGATTATAGATGGATCAGCTTGATGCAGTATGTTGGTCATGTATTTGTAAAGTTATTGTTGAGCTGTCTTTTAAAGTAAATCTCTCACTTTATAATCTCTGCAAGGTAAAGTGGATTTCGAGTAGGTAGTGGCACAATGGACATGATTTTCTCGGCGCGACAGTTGCAGAAAAAATGCATAGAACATCAGATTTCTTTCTATTAGGTTTTCGTTGATCTTACCAGATTGTTCGACACCGTCAATAAGGAGGCTCTTTGGACCATTCTTGGCAAATTAGGACGTCTTTCTGGCTTTGCCGAATGTTTCGTGATTTACACCAGAACATGAAGGGTAGTTGATTTTCAAAGGTATTTTATTGGAGTCTTTTGCATTTTGAAAGGTATTTTATCGGATCCATTTGCAATTTCAAAGGTATTTTATTTGAGCCTTTTGCATTTTCAAAAATATTTTATCGGAGCCTTTTGTATTTTCAAAGGTATTTTATCGGATCCATTTGCAATTTCAAAGGTATTTTATCAGAGCCTTTTGCATTTTCAAAGATATTTTATCAGAACCTTTTGCATTTTCAAAGGTATTTCATCGGAACCTTTTGCATTTTCAAAGGTATTTTATTTGAGCCTTTTGCATTTTCAAAAATATTTTATCGGAGCCTTTTGTATTTTCAAATGTATTTTATCAGTGCCTTTTCATTTTCAAAGGTATTTTATCGGAACCTTTTGCATTTTCAAAAATATTTTATCAGAGCCTTTTGCATATTCAAAGGTATTTTTTCGGAGCCTTTCGCAATTTTAGAGGTATTTTATGGGAACCTTTTGCAATTTTAGAGGTATTTTATTAGAGCCTTCTGCATTTTGAAAGTTATTTTATCGGAACCATTTGTAATTTCAAAGGTATTTTATCGGAGCCTTTTGCATTTTCAAAGGTATTTTATCGGAGCCTTTTGCATTTGATAAAGCAAAGAAATATTCCTGACCCTCCCTTGTTTGCTATATATTTCACTGCGACACATCTCAGAATTGTTATTTATAACCTGCTTAGATTCAACTGAAAATGTAAATGTTTTGAAGTTGTAGTCAGGGAGCTACTCTATGCAGATGATGACTTATCCGGTGTTTCACAGCGAGGAAGATATGCAGCCTGTCATGGACAAGTTCTCTGAGGCATGCTCGTCTTTTGAACTTAACATAAGCTTAAAGAAAACAAAGATCATGTATACCACCATCTCAGAATTATTGTGAACCAAATATCTTTGTTAATGGATATAGATTAGAAGTTGTTGATACTTTTGTTTCTCTCGGCAGTGTTCTTTCAAGAGACGGGTCACTTGATACCAAAATAAGTCATCGTGTACAAAAAGAAAATAAAGCCATTGGAGTAGTAGAATATCGTGTATGGTCAGGTAAAGGGATTTCAATCAAAACTAAGTTAAATGTGTATGAGACGTGCGTGTTACTGTTCTATTATCTTGCTCAGAAACGGGGACAAGTTACCTTAGGATTTGCCTTAGGAGGATTCTGGGTATAAAGTGACAGTCATTTGTGCCGGAGAGATGTTTTGGAGAGAACAAATACATTTAGCATTAAAAAAGATATTAATACGTAATGCGCTAGGCTGGTCACATCATAAGGATGGAGGGTAATCGCCTCCCAAAAACAGTTGTTCTTTGATGAATTGACAAGCTTCAAGCGTTCTAAAAAGTATTTCAAGGATGTCATTAAAAACAATCTTAAAAGTCTTGGGATAATGTTGGGACGCCCGCGCCTATTCGGCTATAATGGACTATTCCATTACGATATAAAGTAATGGTGGCATCTACGTGAGAAGAGTGTGCCGAGCAGCCGATCGACAAGTCAGTCGTAGACTTCCGGTGACGACCCGGAAGTACCCATTGCTCATACTACGTCTTACGACGGTTGAGATGATTAACCCTTATTCTTGTATTGGATACTGATAACCATTGTAAATACTATTTTTCACGGTATACAACAATTAACCTATTCCTGTTGTTGAGTTATTCTTACTCACGACATAACAGATAAGAACAAACAATTGAGAGAAAAAGGCAACTGATAGGTCTAACTGGCGGAAACTTGTTTATGATGGTTATGATGGTTATGATGGTTATGAGTGTTATGATGGTTATGATGGTTATGATAGTTATGATGTTTATGATGGTTATTATGGTTATGATGGTTATGATGGTTATGATGGTTATGATGTTTATGATGGTTATGATGGTTATTATGGTTATTATGGTTATGATGGTTATGATAGCTATGATGGTTATAATGTTTATGATGGTTATGATGGTTATTATGGTTATTATGGTTATGATGGTTATGATAGCTATGATGGTTATGATGTTTATGATGGTTATGATGGTTATTATGGTTATTATGGTTATGATGGTTATGATAGCTATGATGGTTATGATGTTTATGATGGTTATGATGGTTATTATGGTTATTATGGTTATGATGATTATGATAGCTACGATGGTTATGATGTTTATGATGGTTATGATGGTTATTATGGTTATTATGGTTATGATGGTTATGATAGCTATGATGGTTATGATGTTTATGATGGTTATGATGGTTATTATGGTTATTATGGTTATGATGGTTATGAGTGTTATGATGTTTATGATGGTTATCATGGTTATCATGGTTATGAGTGTTATTATGGTTATGATGGTTATGATAGCTATGATGGTTATGATGGTTATGATGGTTATTAGTGGTTATTATGGTTATGATGGTTATGAGTTGTTATGATGGTTTATGATGGTTATCATAGGTTATCATGGTTTATGAGTGGTTATTATGGTTATGATGGTTTATGATAGGCTTATGATGGTTATTGATGGTTATTGATGGTTATGAGTGGTTATGATAGGCTTATGATGGTTATGATGGTTATGAGTGGTTATGATGGTTATTGATGGTTATTGATAGGTTATGATGGTTTATGATGGTTATGATGGTTATGATGTTTATGATGGTTATGATGGTTATTATGGTTATTATGGTTATGATGGTTATGATAGCTATGATGGTTATGATGTTTATGATGGTTATGATGGTTATTATGGTTATTATGGTTATGATGGTTATGATAGCTATGATGGTTATGATGTTTATGATGGTTATGATGGTTATTATGGTTATTATGGTTATGATGGTTATGATAGCTTTATGATGGTTATGATGGTTTATGATGGTTATGATGGTTATTATGGTTATGATGGTTATGATGGTTATGATGTTTATGATGGTTATGATGGTTATGATGGTTATGAGTGTTATTATGGTTATGATGGTTATGATAGCTATGATGGTTATGATGGTTATGATGGTTATGAGTGTTATGATGGTTATGATGGTTATGAGTGTTATGATGGTTATGATGGTTATGATAGTTATGATGTTTATGATGTTTATGATGGTTATGATGGTTATGATGTTTATGATGGTTATGATGGTTATTATGGTTATTATGGTTATGATGGTTATGATAGCTATGATGGTTATGATGTTTATGATGGTTATGATGGTTATTATGGTTATTATGGTTATGATGGTTATGATAGCTATGATGGTTATGATGTTTATGACGGTTATGATGGTTATTATGGTTATTATGGTTATGATGGTTATGATGGTTATTATGGTTATTATGGTTATGATGGTTATGATAGCTATGATGGTTATGATGGTTATGATGTTTTTGATGGTTATGATGGTTATTATGGTTATGATGATTATGATAGCTATGATGGTTATGATGTTTATGATGGTTATGATGGTTATTATGGTTATTATGGTTATGATGGTTATGATGGTTATGAGTGTTATGATGTTTATGATGGTTATGATGGTTATGATGGTTATGAGTGTTATTATGGTTATGATGGTTATGATAGCTATGATGGTTATGATGGTTATGATGGTTATGAGTGTTATGATGGTTATGATGGTTATGAGTGTTATGATGGTTATGATGGTTATGATAGTTATGATGTTTATGATGGTTATGATGGTTATGATGTTTATGATGGTTATGATGGTTATTATGGTTATTATGGTTATGATGGTTATGATAGCTATGATTGTTATGATGGTTATGATGGTTATTATGGTTATTATGGTTATGATGGTTATGATAGCTATGATGGTTATGATGTTTATGATGGTTATGATGGTTATTATGGTTATTATGTTTATGATGGTTATGATGGTTATTATGGTTATTATGGTTATGATGGTTATGATAGCTATGATGTTTATGATGTTTATGATGGTTATGATGGTTATTATGGTTATGATGGTTATGATGGTTATGATGTTTATGATGGTTATGATGGTTATTATGGTTATGATGGTTATGATAGCTATGATGGTTATGATGTTTATGATGGTTATGATGGTTATTATGGTTATTATGGTTATGATGTTTATGATTGTTATGATAGTTATGATGGTTATGATGTTTATGATGGTTATGATGGTTATGATGGTATGAGGGTTATGATGGTTGCGACAGTTTTGAAAGGAAAACCTTTGGGCATGCAAACGTGAAACGGCCCTTTAGAAAAGGTGATACTAAGCCGAGTTCGAATTCCAGTTGAATTCCTTGCATTCACTTACACACAAATATCCTTAGTATTAATCTGTCTCTTCCCTCCGGTTATGGGTTAAATAATAGGATAGATTGGGTTCTATAGCCTTGGCTGGCAATCAGTCTACCGCAGAAAGTAATAGCAACCTACTGCGGGATAATCTGCCCAATCAGTAATGTCTCTTTCGAGACATGATCGCCCAAAGCGTGTATCACGTATAGCACTTAACTGATTGACTGGATATAATAGTTGAAAACATGATTAAGGCTTCTAATAGGCATAAAGTGGGGGATCATTTTCATATTGTTATGAAGTATTGAACTGATCCCCCACTAATTACTACTTAATAATATAATACATCACTTCTCCTTCTAGCTACGGGTCAAATAATAAGACAGATTGGGTTCTATAGCCTTGGCTGGTAACCAGTCTACCGTAGAACGTAACGGCAACCTACTGTGGGATAATCTTCTGCCCAGTCAGTCATGTCTCTTTCGAGAAATGTTCGTCCAAATCGTGTATCACGTATGGCATTTAACTGACTGACTGATGCTAAGTTGTTGCCTCTAGTTTCCCAGCATATATGTATTATTTGCAGCCGAATCTGCTTGTCCCCAGCCACATGAGATACTGTCACCACAAAAATATAGACAATGTTTCTCGGACTGAACGCCTATCTCCGTAACCAACTGCCGCCCTGTGTCAGTTTTGCATAGAATCTGCAAATCATCAGCTAAAGACGCACACTAATAGTCTCCATTAATCCTAGAATACTAACCATCAATTAAAGTTACATTACTACCAAACCCGATTTCGAAAATATCAAAAAATATTAAATATAAATCTTTATTTGAAATATTTTTCAATGCAAACACTTCAAACGTTATACTTTGATTTAACATTAATAGGAGCTGAAAAATATATTATTTAGATAAGAAAATCAGGTACTAAAATTTGTAATTAAAAATAGGAAGAATTTATATACACTACCGCCTAAAATTGTTAGGGGACCCCAGTTTTAAAAATAAATGATCTATTTCATACTATTTTAGTATTAATTGTCAGGTGGATAATTCTAAATGAAAATAGAATGATTCTTTTAATACTGCACAATAACATGTGCGTCAAATGAACTGTTACTGTGTTCAGTTTTTTGTGCTTTCTTCCCACTTCGAGTCTCTTCTTCTTATTGGCTTGCCGAAGCAAAGGCTTTGCAAAGTAATAATAGCAAATATTCATTCTATTCTATTTTCATTTAAATTTATCCACCTGACAATAAATACTAAAAATAGTATGAGATGCATCATTTCTTTTAAAAAACTAGGTTGGTCCGATAATTATGGTCGGTAGAGTATATAATTTTTTCCTATTACAAAATTACCTTCAAAGATCTCATTACACCATTTATTTGTAATTCATGTAAGAAAGCATTTGAGAGTCCGGTAGGGCTAAAGAGCCACATGCGTGCACATGGATGTGCCAATGCACTGTAGGTGTCAGTCACTACCATGAATGTAAACTGGCAGTATTTTTTTTTATAATCATATCGCCCCAAGCAAAGCATTTTACTGCCACTGTTTTTCAGAGGTTACAAAGGAGAAAAGTTATGAGAAAGAGTGACAGGTTATAGGGGGTGTCACGATGTGGGTAAGAGAAGGATGAGAATACTGATGAGATTGGACTTGATGGAGAAAGAAGCATGAGAGAGAGAGGATGCAAGTTAGTGAGATAGGAAATGACTATTGATTTTACATTTAAATTCTTGGAAATTATAGCTGTCTGGGAAGCAAGTAAGCGGAAGGGAATTCCACAAGCGGGAAATGCGAGAAAACAAGATGGTGGAGTAGAATTTGCGTAAAAGTGTTTGTTGAAGAGACACAGGGAAACCACATGGCGGCGGGTTTTATTTTAGAAAATATTAAAAATTTTGTTTTGAAGCATCCTTAACCGGGTATAACAATATATGCACTAAAAAGGCTGCCTTCTTCCACCGAACGCCCCGTGGCCCAGGGGTAGAGTCGCCGACTGACGCCAATTCGGTCGGGTTTCGAGCTTGGGCTTATGTAGTAATCGGAGTCTAACCGTGCTGATGATCTGTGATACAGCGTAACAGATCTGTCTGGGATGACAATATATATTCCTTTTATCATTTACTAGTTTGCCTTCTTCTTGCCTTTTAATAGTTTTTTTTTTTAACTATTATTGATAGCTATTATTATTTTCTTATTGATCAAACAAATCTTCATTTAATAAGAAGAAATGGCCGTCTTCCGGGAAGAAGTGGCAGTCATCATATCCTTTCTATATATATATTACTCTCATTACGATTCAGCTCTCTAGATAGGAAAATTATTAAAAAAAAACAGTTGCCACTTCAGCGATTTAAGCATTACTCTTTAGTAATGAATTGAGTTCTTTCGGTGACTGGCGTGTGAATACATCGCTTATATATAGCACGCTAAAATTCCTCATCTCTTATTTCATGCGCCTTAGGGGTTAGCAACTGTCATCAAAACGGAAGAGTTTCGATCCCGGCCAGAAGCAACGGATGTCTAGCCACACTGATAAGCTGTGATACAGCGAAACGGCTTGTATGTGGGTGACAAATATGTATATATACATATATATAAGAAAGGATGGCCCGAGTCGTAAATCGAATTTCACGCCGACGCTATCCTTTAATAGTAATTACCGTTGTCAAGCGTTTTTCGTCTCGGATAGGTAGGAGTTACTAATGGAAGAATTCCGCAGCTAAGCATTTACTTTAAAAAGTGCTCAGTACAAAATACAGCATGCACATGGGCGTGGCAATGCACTGTAGGTGTCAGTCACAACTATAAATGTAAAGTGGGCATATTTTGTTTTAAAGCCTCCTTAACATTTACTAGTTTGCCTTCTATATGCTTTTAATAGTTTTTTTTTTTAACTGCAGTTTTTATAATTATATTATTATTATTATTGCCTACTACAACTTGATAGCTATAGAGTTTCGTTTGTTTTGTTTTTTTACTGCCTAATGATGATGTTTTGACTCCGAAACATTATAGCTGTCAGTTTTATAATAATAATAATTACTATATATATATATATATATATATATATATATATATATATATATATACTATAGTCATCCGCAGACAGATCTGTTTCACTGTATTACAGCTCATCAGTACGGCTTAGACTCCGTTCGTTTTCTAACCCACGATCGAAACCCGAACCGAAATCAGTCGGCGATTCTACCCCTAGGCCACCAGCATCCGGTAGAAGAAGGCAGGCTTTTAGCGCGTATAAACACGCCCAATAGCTAGCGTGCTCCAATTCATTATCGAATATATATATATATATATATATATATATAAGTTACTCAGTCTTTGAAGAAACTTCAATAAAAGATGTTAGATTGAAATATGTTTTCCATTTGTTCTTTTTTCTATCATCTTATCAGATTCCTATATATATATATATTCAACTCAAATATATGTATGAAAAATACATGAATATATATATATATATATATATATATACAGGGTGTCCATGAAGTTCATGTGTATTTTTAAAAAAATTATAATTTACTTTGTATTTGTAATAGAAATAATTTGTAAGAAAAATGAGCTTCAACAATTAAACTTGAATGATAATACAGTGTTTCAACAAGATGGCGCTCTTTGTCACTTTGCTTTGCGTGTTAGACAGTTTCTAAATCAGGAATTTCCTAACAGATGTATCGGAAGGGGTGGACCATTTTATTTCGCCAGGTTTGACTCCATTAGATTTCTTTCATGGGAAAACAATTGTGTATGCAACGAAACCTAGTTCATTAGAAGATTTGAAAGCTAAAATGACTAATGTCATTTCAGGCATTACTGTAAATCAGTTGGCAAATGTTTTCCGTGAACTTCAAAATCGTTTTACCCTTTGTATTGATAAAGATGGAGGACATGTGGAAACTTCAATAAAATTTCAATAAAACGTTAAAAAATATAGATTTACTTCTTTATAATTTTTTTACAATTTACTTCTATCGCAAATACAAATAAAGTTTAAATTTTTTTTAAACCGCACACGAACTTTATGGAAACCCTATATATATATATATATATATCAACTTATTTATAAATGCCTCTGTGTGTGTGTATGTCTGTGTGTGTCTGTGTGTATCCCTTACCTATAGACTCCGAAACAGCTGAACCGATTTTCTTGAAAATTTACACAGTTGTACTATAAGCGTCTGCGAGTGTTCTTGGCTAGATTTTGTGTCGAGGTCAGTCAGTTAGGTGCCATGCGCGATACCCGCTTAGGGCGATCATGTCTCGAAAGAGACATGACTGACTGGGCAGAAGATTATCCCGCAGTAGGTTGCCATTGCTTTCTGCGGTAGACTGGTTGCCGACCAAGGCTATAGAACCCAATCTGTCCTATTATTTAACCCATAACTGGAGGGAAGAGACGGATTAATACCTTTCCCAAGGGTATTTGCGCGTAAGTGAATGCAAGGAATTCCCCCCGATAAATATCGGAAATCGATAATCGAAAAATTGTGTTATTGAAGGAATGGTCCGATTTTAATCAAATTTGATACATTCAAAGACAAAGACATAAGAAACGTTATTCAGAAGTTTCAAGGTTGAAGTTCTTACAATAGTGCAGTAAATCAATAATATCTATATATAAAAGGCAAGATGTTTGTGTGTGTGTTTATCTCTCTGTATGTCCTTTATACAAATCCACAATTTTTATCGGATTCTCACCAAACTTCACACAAATATTGTTTAGGCTGAGTCTGAGCTCCAGGATCATGGATTAGTTTTAAAGCTTGCATTACATCCGAGCAACTGCTAGTATATATATATATATATATATATTAATGCAGGTTTCATTGAATAATATAGACAAGTTTTGTCTATTAATTTTGTGTAGGATCCGTTCATACCGTCTGATATACTTGATGGTGATGTCGTTAAAAGACAACAAAAAATCACAGTATTTGTTGAATTTTTTATCGGGTCTAAGCTTTCGGCTCACATAAGCCATTATCAAAGAGTAAATAATAACACACAGTAGACATAGAACATTTAAGCTATTAACAATAAAGATAATTGAATTGAAAATATAAGCAAAAATAATAAGCAGAAACTAAAAATCCTCGAAGCACTCTACATTAAACAGTTTAAACCTGGTTTGAATACAATCAATTTCGATATTTCCAACAACGTACTCAAATGTCTGTAATCAGACCAGGGACCACAACACCACTATTTTGTCACTGTCTTCGGCCATCCGCCACGGTAGGGATGGACTTATATTTTCAATTCAATTATCTTTATTGTTAATAGCTTAAATGTTCTATGTCTACTGTGTGTTATTATTTACTCTTTGATAATGGCTTATGTGAGCCGAAAGCTTAGACCCGATAAAAAATTCAACAAATACTGTGATTTTTTGTTGTCTTTTAACGACATCACCATCAAGTATATCAGACGGTATGAACGGATCCTACACAAAATTAATAGACAAAACTTGTCTATATTATTCAATGAAACCTGCATTAATGAAAAAATGCTGCCAAAATACACACAATATATATATATGGATCAATTTCTTCATATGAACTCACGAACTCATGTGATTTTTTTTCGTTCTAAGAATTTTTCGTGAATTTTTTTAGACCTATATCGAGCCACCCAACAAAACAAACAAGCTGATCTCTGGTAAGATGGTGAGTACTTGCGACTTGGTACTAGCACAATTATCGCTGGCTTCCACAAGTTTCCCTCTGTTCTATTGCACTTACGAGGCTTGCGTCAATCCTTGGTATGCTTTCAGGAATTTCCCACTAATCTCGCATCACTCATGTCTTCTCTCCAGGAGAATACTAGGAGTAAATCACTTTATGGTAAGATTCGAACCTAGGTTTCATAATCCAAATGTGAACCGGCTTACCACTCGATCACATGTCTTTACATATACGAACAATTTAGTGACATGCATTGGGTTCATTCCAAATATTTTTTTACCCCCGAGTTAAGTGTAAAATTAAGAATAAACATTGGATATTGATCTACATACAACGTAAATACATCTTTGCAACCAACAATGAGATATTTGAGATGTTCTGACTTGATGGATTAAGCCTCCAAATGCAAACATATGTATACATATAATATTTCTGTTTGAGAATTATATATTTATAATATGTAAAATAAATATTGCACAGATAAATTTCTTAAAAATATGCGAAATGAGTGTTTATATTGGCTATATATATATATATATATATATATATATATATATATATATATATATATATATATGCGCTAAAAAGGCTTCCTTCTTCCAGCGAACGCCCCGTGGCCCAGGGTAGAGTCGCCGACTGACGCCAATTCGGTCGGGTTTCGAGCCTGAGTTTATGTAGTAATCGGAGTCTAACCGTGCTGATGAGCTGTGATACAGCGAAACAGATCTGTCTGGGATGACTATATATATATATATATATATATATATATATATATGCATGTATTTGGTCAAAAAACTTTCTTTCAAATATGTTTCGTTGAAAATTTGATGAATGATTTTATTCAGATTTTTTAATATTATTCACTTATTCCAATTAATGGAGTGTTAGAATTCTCCATAGTGTTTACTGTCCCAAGAGCTTTCGATCACCTCTTTTGTAATTTCTAAGAGCTTTAATGTTAATTGTTATATAACAATTAAAAACAAGTAGCCGAAAGTGCATGGAATTATAGAACTTACGGCCTCCAAACGACTTCGGAACTTCCTGCAGCTCTTCTGTGCGGTCTTCTTGCTTAAGTCGCCATAATCCTTGGCTTAAGTTCATCTTTGGTGTAGCAAGGAGTTTTCGTGGCCTCTTGTTCAACTGCACCCCATACATAATAATCAAGGGGGTTGAATTGGGAAGTTATGAGGCCATATATAAGGGCTAATGTGACAGAAATTGCCTGACAGCTATGACTGATTTCTCCTGTTTGTATGGCACGGTGCAGAATCCTGTTGTCAGACATAGGATCTTCCCACAGCCACCCTCTTGACTCAGAGCAGCACTACCTCTACACGGTACGATGTAGGGCTTTGTGTTGAGACTCAGTCCCTGTGGAAAAATGAACGGAGGCATGAGATCGCCATCACTGTTAACTTGTAATCAACATTAGACTCATCTGAATCTTTCATAAGCCTCTGCACTCTCCCCAGATTGACGCTTGAAGACTCTGAAATATTCGTATTAAAGCTTCCGGTTCGAATGCCTAGCAGTATATATCAGGCTGTTTCCAAATTATAAACACTTATAATATATCTATATCTATATATATATATATATATATTATAAACACTTATAATATATATATATATATATATATATATATATATATATATATATATATTATAAACACTTATAATATATATATATAGTTCTTTCGTTATTATTACTTGGCAAAATTTTGCAAGGCAGCTAGGAAGCCTTTGCTTCGGCCAGTCAATAAGAAGAAGTGACTAGCATGGGGAAGAAATCACCAAATCTAGACACCAGAACAGTTCATATGATGCACATGCTATTGTGCAGTATTAACAAAAGAACCATTCTATTTTCATTAAGAATTATCCACTTGGCAATAAATACTAAAAATAGTATGAAATAGATATATTTTTTTTTTTAACTGCGGTGTCTTAATAATTATGGCCGGTAGTGTAAGTCTACCATTTGTCTATGCGTAAAACATTGCTAGCACAGATTGTCCAGTTCCCCTTCTTTCTATCTATCTATCTATCTATCTATCTATCTATCTATCTATCTATCTATCTATCTATCTCAGTCTGTAGATTATCTATCTATCTCAGTCTGTAGATTATCTATCTATCTATCTATCTATCTATCTATCTATCTATCTATCTATCTCAGTCTGTACAGTATCTATCTATCTATCTATCTATCTCAGTCTGTACATTATCTATCTATCTATCTATCTATCTATCTATCTATCTATCTATCTATCTATCTATCTATCTTTCTCAGTCTGTACTTATCTATCTATCTATCTATCTATCTATCTATCTATCTATCTATCTATCTATCTATCTCAGTCTCTACATTATCTATCTATCTATCTATCTATCTATCTCAGTCTGTGCATTATCTATCTATCTATCTATCTATCTATCTATCTATCTATCTATCTATCTATCTCTACATTATCTATCTATCATATCTATCTATCTATCTATCTATCTATCTCTCTATCTATCTCTATATCTATCTATCTCAGTCTGTACATTATCTATCTATCTATCTATCTATCTATCTATCTATCTATCTATCTATCTATCTATCTATCTCAGTCTGTACAGTATCTATCTGTCTATCTATCTATCTATCTATCTATCTATCTATCTATCTATCTATCTCAGTCTCTACATTATCTATCTATCTATCTATCTATCTATCTATCTATCTATCTATCTATCTCAGTCTGTACATTATCTATCTATCTATCTATCTATCTATCTATCTATCTATCTATCTATCTTTCTCAGTCTGTACATTATCTATCTATCTATCTATCTATCTATCTATCTATCTATCTATCACAGTCTCTACATTATCTATCTATCTATCTATCTATCTATCTATCTATCTATCTATCTATCTATCTATCTATCTCAGTCTGTGCATTATCTATCTATCTATCTATCTATCTATCTATCTATCTATCTATCTATCTCAGTCTCTACATTATCTATCTATCTATCTATCTATCTATCTATCTCTCTATCTATCTCTATATCTATCTATCTCAGTCTGTACATTATCTATCTATCTATCTATCTATCTATCTATCTATCTATCTATCTATCTCAGTCTGTACATTATCTATCTATCTATCTATCTATCTATCTATCTATCTATCTATCTATCTATCTATCTATCTATCAGGATGTGTTACCATGCAAACATTCGTGTAATATACGATCTGTTCATGAAATATAATATTTCCTAATTTTTTTTTCTTTGAGACGACATTTTGAACTTCCAATTTTCTGAAAAAATAGATAACATTATGTAAAACTTGGTCATCCATCAAACGATGGTTCTCATATGATCACCGAAGTTAAGCAAAGTTGAGTCTGGCCAGTATCTCAATCAGTGACAGCTTGGGAATACCAGGTATTGTAAATTTGAGATGGCTACGAATTATTAATTAGAGAACCGAGTTCTAATCACAGTTGAGTTCGTTATATTCATTTCCGCGCTAATTCCCGGGAAAAAGTTATGGATCCACCTCTTTTCCCCCAGCTATAGGTTAATTATTTAGACCTGTATTACTAAATCGTTATTATCTCGCTCAAAACTAAATAAATTCATACAATATGAAAACATTTTCCAGATTTAATTACTATTCAGTTGGTTGATAAAACATAAAAATCAATCAATCATTATCTATCTATTATCTCTCTC
>JBBBDQ010001204.1:857500-877500 GCA_037127315.1 Ascarosepion bandense
AAATGTTACCAACGATGCATTTTTGAAATAAAAAAATATAACCAAGACACATTTTTGAACGAAAAAAAATTATTGCCAAAATAAATTTTCGAAGGAAAAAAATTGTTACCAGCAGTACATTTTTGAATATAAAACAAGAAGATATCTTCAATTTTCTAAAATAAATAAAAAAAAATTTTCATAAAAAAGATATCTTCAATTTTCTAAAATAAATAAAAAAATTTTTTCATAAAAATCCCTACTAAATCTCACTGTAACTGAACATTAAAAAATACCTAAAACCTCCAACTTATTGGCATTAAATAACCCACAGTGGTTGATATGCCGTTAAACACAATTCAAACTCAAACTGGTATTGTGAAAACATCAATTTAACATTAAAGCAACAACTAAACTAAATGTATTAATTGTATTAGTAAATATAATTGAACATGTAATCTTATGATAAATGTTATCATCTACTTTCACCTACTTTTGGATTAATCTCTTGTTACGAGGGTGTATTTATATATTATGGGATACACATTTTTTTTTCTATTAAAATAAGCAATAAGAAAATACATAAAAACATTATAGAAATTTTGGATCAAAACGGCATTAGAATTTAAATTACATTTTTATATTTCTCAACCAATCAGCTAAAAACATAGAATAAGAACATTCTAGAAAAATAGGATCGGAAGTCAATTAACAAAAAATATTTAGGCCCCAAAACAAAATAGTAAAATACAAATCTGATTGATCAATAAATGTCTTCACACCTAAATGTTAGGAAGATTCTTTGATCCACTATTATGGTATATAAATAACACACAGTTAGGAAGAAAAAGTCAGTCACCAAGCAAGAGTCGCACAGAGTCACTAGACTGACGAGTCTACGACACTGTCAGCTCTCTGCCTTCCGGTAGAAGGCGCTCTCTGCTTCGGAGCAAAGAGCAATAACCCAGTCGTGGTTCCGCCGAAGGGTAGAACCACGACTCGGTAAAAATAGACAGACATTTTTTGGCCCGGCTATACGGCCGGGACTTGCCAATATAAAATGACCATGTGTCACATCCGGCCTGCGTGGGAAGGCTAGTAAATACAGTCACCAAGCTAGCCATTAAGTCAGCATGTAACCGATACTTTGTCCGGCCAAGTCATTCTTCCACACCAAAGTTCATGACCTAGCTACAGATGGCCGTGAAAGGAAAAACCCGACAAACTTTCTTTCATCAACGCGACATGCTGTCGCCACCCGAGATGAACTTAATGTAAGTAAGAACGACTTATTTACGGACCCCGTTAATATAAACTTACACACACCTTTAAACAAATTTAACTTCTTGCCAAACTTTATTTTCCAAAAGGCAATTTTTCACATCTTGTATTTTATTTGTTTCCACATGCTAATTTTATTTTATACATATTAAATTGTTTGTTGTTTAATGTTCGTTGTGACTTATTCCATTTCTTTTGCGCGATTGTAAAACATTGTGTTGTATTTGTGGGGGAACTAATCTCGAGAGCAATACCCGTAAAATACGGAAGCACATCAACCAAGCACTTACCAATACCCCTACAATATAAACAATATCAATAAAAATATTAATAAAGACTACAAAAAGGTTAAAATATATAATAAGAGATTCTACTGATTCCTACTTGTTGATAAGAAATTTTTCATTCATGAAGTAGCTGTAAAATAGAGAAATTAGAAATGGATCATTTAGAAGCTTCTAGATCATTCCAGTATATTCGAAAAAGATCTAGATGATTCAAGATGATTCGAGAAATATGCTAATTAGGTGCTAGCCCCTATAAAAATAAGTTTTTTGAAGAGAGTTGTCAGCTCCGGCTTAATTCGCGGATTATTATATCCAGGCGAAAGAATCTCTATGAAAAGTTGCCGATCAACAAAAACCCAAAACGAGAACCTCATGGAACGAATCTGGTAAATAGGAGTTTTGACGATTTTCGTTGACCAAACTAAAAGTTAATCTTTATATATTTGAGGATTTCCAGTATAGCACTTCGACTACTTCGCTAGTCCTAACGTGGCAAAATATTTGACTCCTTCTCTTCCCTTCTCCCCTCGTAACACTTGCCAGTAGTAAACCCTGTTTCTATTTTGAATGCCCAAAATTGTATAGTTGTAAATATTTTTATTTTGTGTTTCTTGTAAATTAAATATTTGTTTGGGATTTAGCTCTGTGTTTTGATAAATCATTTTCTTTTTTTATGTTACAACTTATAACACGTAACAAAATTGAGGAACAAAAAAAAAAGAATAGGATTAGAAGTCCCTATTGGCATGTAGACAAAGTTACATTTATCATTCGTGTATATTTGTGGCAAGTCTATATTCGACGTTTAACGTGTGTAGTACTGTTTTAACTGAAGAAGAGTTCCATTTAACAATGAGAGAATATTCATACCTCGTGCTGACAGATATGGTTTTTCATACTGCCTCAAGAAGAGTAACGGAAGCGAGGCTGCTTGCTTTGATTTAATTTTCAGACCAAAGGCGGCCAAGTCATCCAACTTTTACTACTGTTTATCGTCGCGTTGCTAAGACATTTTCCGTGGTACAACAAAATAGGGTAATATTTTTTTTTAGGAAATTAAAGGACACAAAACAGAAACCCAAAGTAAAATGGAAAATCTTGGAAAAAACTAGAACCTGCAACTTGCTCAACGACATTTGCCCTTTATGCTTAATTGAAAACCTACACATTTTAAAGTACCCCAACAATGGCGTACTATTGAACCGTAGAGATGAATTAGCAGTGTTATGTAAACATCAAAAATATTTTTCGTTAAAATTTAATTAGCCAAAAAATACCTCATTCACATAAAATAATCCCCCCAAAGGTAATTAATACCCATGTTTAAGCCTCAAAATAAAAAAACGAACATCGTAGAAATAAAAGAAAATAAACTCACACAACATTAATAGTAACTCTATTCCATCCACTCATAGATTGTAGTAAAACAAAAAGTGTCGACCCTTTCTTAAAAAACCTTCCATCCCAATATAAGAATTACCCAGAAAAAAAAGAAAGTGACCTGTCCAAAACTAAGCTACTCCGCACCCCTCTCCTAAACCAAGGCTGTATCACTATGGCTAGAAACTGCCGGTTAAATCGTACTAAACCACACTCACTTACATATCATATTAGCAAAAATAAATCGTTTTCACCATTTATTTTTCATTTCAACTTATCACCAGATGAGGAGCAAACGTGGCTCCGAAACGCGAAGATTTTTTTGTAGTGATACTATGCTTTTTATAAACCATTGTAACAACCATTACTATATAAAGCTCCAAGTTGTATCGAACACTCTTTATAAAAGTAAATGCATGAACAGTGGGTTTAAAACCTACGTGTTTCAGAACTTTCTTACACTATATATATATATATATATATATATATATACATATATATATTGTTTAAACATTATTTTTAAACGATACACGTATTTATGTAGATATTCTGTTTTTAATCAAACAGTATATTTATATATTTATTTCTACCAGCCTGATTATTTTCGATAAATTTTATTACGAAAATGTGTGTCATTGGGCAGGATTTGAACTTGCGACTTCTATCAACATTTCTTAACATGATTTATCGTAAATAATCAGGCCGGTAGAAATAAATATATAAATATACTGTTGGATTAAAAACAAAATATTTACTCAAATACGAGTATCGATTAAAAATAATGTTCAAACAAATTAAATATGTCGGTTGTTAAAACCATTTCGTTAATCTTCGACATTTTCCGTAGCATGTATATATATATATATATATATATATGTTTATGGTTGTGCCTGTGCATATGAATAGGAAGGATGTGCTTTCCTTAAAGTGAGAATAGAGCTTTTTTTGCTGTGACGTTTTTCGTTGATGTGTCGTAAATCACGCTGTTGTTTCCTTGACAAAGTGGGCACTTTTAGTTACCTGACGGGGAACACATTTTCGCAAGTGCGCAAACCGATAGACATAGTGAACCCTGTTTAATAAATGAAAAAATGAGTGTCTATTTCAAAGTATTTCGAAGTATCCACTATAATAATGCTTGGAGTAATATATATATATATATATATATAACTTTTAACTTTCTATAATCGGAATATATGTGCCTACCTTCCGTTACACCCCCCACACACAAACAGAGATAGATAGATAGATAGATAGATAGGTAGATAGATAGATAGATAGATAGATAGATTTAAGAGACTGGACTGGACGAGATAGTTAAATAGATACATAATTAACAGATTCCCATAGATAGATAGATAGATAGATAGATATAAGAAGTCTGAGATAGATAGATAGATAGATATGTCTGAAAATTATCTCCCTCATATACATCCTAGAAATCACATAATTGTAAATAATTAAAAACAATGGTGTCTTTGTCTAGCTAATCATTACATTATATCGGAGGTATTTATGTCAGAGACAATTAATATTAATTGATTAAATATTAAAACAGAACCAGCCAGAAAGCTTAATGTAATTAAAATATTTTATTTACAGAGCCATGTAAAAGTTTAAAATTAACAGGATTCTATGATCATTTCGGCGAATGGAATTCGCTTCATCGACGCTCTTTAATATTATTTTCGTTATTTCGGTGTCCAGAAAAACCACTTTTTCAGTTTTATATCTAGGTTGGGAATCTTTTGCTTATTAGAACCCAAACACACCGTGCACTCATGATTTGTTTTAGTATAGCTTTTGGTCGTGAGATTGACAACATTAGGAGTATTTTCATAAGAAACGGTTATCCTCCGCCGTTTGTCACTAGGATAATCAATTCTAAAATTAAATCTTTTCGAGAGAAGTAGAATAAGAGGTTTGGGCCATCTATTTAAAGGTACCATGGATAGGTCCTAATGGCTAATCTATTGTTGACAAGGTATCATCTATTATTTCTTGCAATTTCGGGGCTCTGACTTCACGTGTCATTTTCTCACGTAAAGACGTCCTGTCTATCTCACAGTTGAGTAATGTTGTTTATAAATTTAAATAATCGGTGTGGTGCCGACTATATAGACCGAACGATCCTATGATTGGGGGTTCGCGTGTCACAGCGTGTACCCCGCGCTATTCGAGAGCACCGCCCTACTACTTAGTGTTCAGAGATGTCCGAATTTGCCGTTGGTGAACATTTGTTGACTATAAATGGATGAAGTGACTCTTACTTTGCAGATCGCTTTTCTGTTTTGCACACAGGTCATTCTCCATTTCACTTAATTGTTCTGGGGCCTTTGACGATAGTCAAACCCTCCTTCTTTGTGCAAACAGAAAGATCTCAAGCTCCAATTGGATTTACTAGGAGCTCGTGGTGAAGGCTTATGATGGGAAAATGTTTCTCTCCCAATTTTTCTGAACATTATCGAATTTTTATTCCTGAATTTTAAATTTTCTTCCGACATATATCTATGACTAGTTTTGTCGGACGAAAGGCTAGCCTCGGGTTTTTCCTTTTCTTTTTTTTAAGCGGATCTTCTGATCTTTTTTGAAACTTTTTTTTCTGTTTCAATTATTTTTTAAGCGATATCATTAAACTATTCTTTTTTTAAAAGTTTGTCATTTTTCACCATGGTCCTCCTCGTTAAGTATATATATATATATATATATATATATATATATATATATATATCTTAGTAGTAGTAAGAATTAATGAGATGACATTCCACAGTTCATAGAATTTACTTTTTAACAGTGCACGATACGAGGTAGAGAAATATTTGCATTAATATTCTTATTATTTATAATAAAAACATTTTTCATTGCACAAGACCTGTCGTATTTCAGTGCTATTTTCATGACCTCTTCAGACGATGAATATAGAACTGAAACACGACAGCTCTTGTGTGGCGAAAAATGTTTCTTTTTAAAATAATATATATATATATATATATATATATATATATATATATATATATATATATGTAATGAATTATTTTGAACATTATTTTTACCGATACTCGTATTTAAGTAGATATTCTGTTTTTAATTAAACAGTATTTTTATATCTACCGGCCTGATTATTTACGATAAATTTTTATTATGAAAATGTGTGCTATCCAACAGGATTCGAACCTGCGAACCCTATTACATAGGAGAAGCATACCATTTGATCTGGTACCGTCTTGACCACTCGACCTTGATCAGACGAGGTTTTTATGCTTATATAACACAATTTTCGATTTTACCGTAAACAAACATGTCTGCTCTGAAATGTATCGTAATGTCAACAAATGTAAACATGTTACGGAAATTAACGAATTTTAACGAAACTTGGTAATAAGCAACCGACAATTTGTAATGAATTATTTTGAACATTATTTTTACCGATACTCGTATTTAAGTAGATATTCTGTTTTTAATTTTTTTTATATTTATAGATATAGAAGACTCCAAAGGAGTGTCCTGTATATAAAGTGGTAGGATGACTCTCTAGGAGACCTGTCAATATAAATACATATAAATACATATAGAACAAATATATGTAAAAATTAAGACAGACACATTGTTTCATGGTTAAGAGGAAATATAGGCCTATTTCAGGTGAACCATCGTCAGCTTCCGTACAGGAGATTTTATATGAATCGTGTAAAATCCTCTGTACAATAAAGACGGAAGCTCACGATGGTTCGCCTGAAATAGGCCCATACTTTCGCTTAACCATGGAATAACGTGTCTGTCTTAATTTTCATATATATATATATATATATATATATATATATATATATATATATATATTAATATTAATTATAGTTATAATACCAATATCGACAAAACTAATTCTGTCAAGATTATCAATAATTAAACTACAACTAAGAACGTCTTGAAACCCACTGGGAACTAACCCAGAGGAAAAAGAAGGGGAATAAAAAAAGAAACGAACGAAATACTTGAACAAAACGTCAAGCATTCGTGAGAAAGAAAACTTTTTCCCAGACGAGCTGTTAAGCGAAACCGTGGTAGGTTGTTGGCTCACCCTTAGATTTTCGTTCTAGATAGATAGATAGATAGATAGATAGATAGATAGATAGATAGATAGATAGATAGATATGAACATAATTAGAGAGACTGGACGAGATAGATAGATAGATAGATAGATAGATAGATAGATAGATAGATAGATAGATAGATAGATAGATAGATAGATATGAACATAATTAGGAGAGACTGGACGAGATAGATAGATAGATAGATAGATAGACAGATAGATAGATAGATAGATAGATATGAACATAATTAGAGAGACTGGACGAGATAGATAGATAGATAGATAGATAGATAGATAGATAGATAGATAGATAGGACCATTGTTGCACACACTTTTTCCATATTTAAAGATCCTGTTTTCGCAGAATTTCTGTGGTTTCTCGGCAAAGAACTCATTAGAGTGTTTTTATGTCATCTGAAGAACTAAAAATTTTACCATTAAGATTATTTTGCAAGGACTTGAATAAATGAAAATCTGAAGGAGTTATGCCTGGTGAATATGACGGTTGGGGTAGCACTTTCCATCAATGCTACATAACTTAAGCCAGATCATAAAAGAAACGCGAGATCTACCGTTATTTTGTTGCAAAACAACACCCCTTCGTGTTCACCAATTCTGGGCGTTTTTCTTGAATTTTTACTTTAATTTGTCCAATTGCGAATAGTATCAGAATCATTTGACTGGATTCTTTTTCGATGAAAATTGTTGTAAGCAATTTATTTCTCATCACCCGTCAAAAATGGCTTAAAAAATGGTGCATTTTCATTGCATTTATACAACAAATCACAGATTGAAATGCGATTCAAAAGATTCTTTTCCCTCAGATCATGTGTTACCCAAACATCATAACGATTTGAGTACCAAAGCTTTATTAAGTACTCATAGATGATGGATTTTGATAAATTTTGTGTTTCTGTCAACTCGCGCGTTGTGTAATTTGTATTATTCCCAATCAATATCTTGATTAGATCGTCACCTGTAACGTTAGGGGTTTGTCTAAGCGTTCTTCATCAATAACGCTACAATCATCAACTAAATTTTGTGAACCATCCCCGTAAGTTTCTTTCAGCTAAAGCGCCTTCACCGCACACAGCCAAGGCTACCCTGTGGTGGTGACACAGCACATATCTATTTTTGTTGTTTGCGAGACATTTTTGTTTTTACAATAATAAAAAAGCACCAAGTATCTAAAATGCTTCCTTATAATCTATTTAAATGCATGCAAAATTAACACGAATTAAGTACAGTATTTACATTATTCGGACTATTGTTCTCATCTTGGTTGCCATTTGTACGACGTTTCAGAATTTCGAACAGAACCCTTTATTACGATCACTGGGGTATATCATCTCCATCCCTTTTGCGTAGAGCTTCTTTTTGGTAGTCATGAGTTATCTCCCTCTAACCATGTAAGTTACTTGTTCACCACTGCTGTAGCCTGGTATTGAACTCACAGTTCTTTGGGTCAAGTCACAGGAACTAACCAACCAACGTCTATATCCTTAAGAACAACTGAATATTGGGGACTTATAAACATAATGTTCAGTAATCCTTTTTTACTAGAGTTCATATTGCAATTTTTTGATGCTAATAGTTTTATAATACAGAGTTCTGTTCGAAATTCCTAATACCTGTAGAGGGCCGGAGCGTACAACGGCCGAGACGTCGTATGGCAACAAAGATGAGGACAATTGTCCAAATAATGTAAATACTGTAAATACTACCGCATCTCAGAAATATAGACTAATACGAATTAAATAATTTTAAACATTCTTACTCAAGATATAGGTTGACGCCCGCTCTAATCAAAATATTAGTATATTATATATTTTGATAAAATTTGACGTGGTCTAGCGTGTTAGAATGTGAATGCCTAAAATTCAGCATGAACTTTATAGACAACCTAATTTTTTCGTGAAAAATTGTTTTTAAAAAGAGATTTTATGAATTAAACTGAAACTGGCACTGACTGCTCGATCAGTCAATGTCGAATGTTTCCTTGAAAGGAAACGGCAAATATTGTTGCCGTTGCAGTACCATATCCAGAGATATCATTTCTTGTTCTTTTTAACTGTTCAGAACTAAAGTTAATCTAGTAGCACAGTAATTGCGAGTTTAATCTACGAGAAACAGGGCAAACAATACAGATGAAATACTGAAAAAGAACAATATATCCTCCTTATACATTGAAACTAGAATAAGAAAAAATAGCACTGTATATGAATTGAAAGGTTCGGTACAATGTTTCATGAAGGTTATCCGGATCAAGAAATTCTTAAAACACCTGATGAAGGCTCAAGTGTAGCTCGACTGAAACATCATAAGAATAACAACCAGCTGAGTGTATTTGTTCCATTATTGTTAACGCATGCAAATATCTTTTTATCTGATGATGTCCAGGTGTTTATTCGTAACTTTTTCGATCTGGAAATATTTGTGGTTAATCAAATAGAAGAATCTGTTTTACTTGGAAATTTCGAATAAACACCTGAACAACTAATGCAGTAATGAAAACCCCAAATTTGTTCAGAAATACGTATGCTCTCAGAAGTATACAAGGCTTCTTAAGATCAATAGGGATAAAAGCCTTTGAGTGAGTGAAGCCTGGGGGTCTTGGCCAAGATTCTTCTTATTTGAACCTTGTGGATTGGCGCTACAGAATTGCAAAGAACTGTACCAAATAACAGAAACCACATCACTTGAGAACTACCAACAGCAGCAACAACTAAAATGGATAGCACAAGTAACTAAAAAAAATGACATAAATCAAAATGTTGACATTCAACACAGCATCAAATAGAAAGGTAGGAAAAAACATTATGACTGAAAATAGCGATAACTGATACACAAGTATCGATAAACAAGTTTTCCTAAATAATTATTTGAAAAGAATTATTTTCAAATTTCAATCGAAAGCAGTGCTGGTTGCTTGGTCAATGAAGTGAAAATGTTTCCTTATAAGAAAACGGTTAATAGTGATTTTCTAAGCGTAGTTTAGATATGGTACAAGACCGAAAGTATGGGGCATACTGTGAGGATCGAACTCACTACTCAGTCGTATTGGTTGTAGTGAGACAAGCTTCCTAACCATTACACAGCGTCGACGTTCCCAATATGGTTGCAGAGGTGATTTTATTAGCGCAGCGTCTGCCACAAGGCCGAAAATATGGGGCACAAAGGATCAAACTCACTACACAATTATAATTATTCTATGAAGACAAGCTTGCTAACCTTTACAACACGTCGAGGTGCCCTGAATGATTGGAGAGGTGATTTTCTAAGCGCAGCTTAGATGTGACACAAGCCCGAATGTTTGGGGTACCTATTGAGCATCGAATTGACTACTCAATTATCCGTGTGTGTATATAAACTTTAAAAATTTCTTAAAGCATTGTGTATATAAGGTGTATGCGTAGGTATTTGGAGGCTATCACAAGGCGTTTAGTAAAATAAAGGAAGGTAAAGAAGGTGTTGGGCATTACCTGTTTATTATTAATTAATTTTTCAAGATCAGAATCTCATCTTCAGAATGATAGGAGAGCTTGATTTCACGTCCGTTGGTAGACCGTGCCTTTAAACGAATGGTCCTCATTTTGAAGATGAGATTCTGATCTCGAAATATTAATGAATAATAATGTAATGCCCAACACCTTCTTTACCTTCCTTTATTTTACTAAAGGCCTTGTAATAGCCTTCAAATACCTACCGATACACTTTAAAAATTTTCCTTTGAAGGTCCTTAAGGAACGAAACGCATAGCAAAGCTTGCTAACCATTATAACCACGTTAGGGTGTCCTAAAAAGATAACGGTTAATAAGTTTTATGGTATACAAGCGCGTGCACTCTAGGAGAAAGTCTCACTTGGATTTGTTTAAGGGCAGGGTCCCAAGTCCTACGTTGTTATTTAACCCATAACTGGAGGGAAGGGACGGATTAATACCTTTTCCTAGGGTATTTGCGTGTAAGTGAATGTAAGGCATTCAACTGGAATTCGAAATCTGCTCACTGATTTCTTTTTCCGAGCTGACATCCACTACACCTCAACGTATATCCGTCAATAAACGCTTACAGCACCTGGTATTCCCAAGTGGTCCCCCCATCTAAGTACTGACCAGGCTCAACGTTGCTTAACTTCGGTGATCAAACGGGAACCGGTGTATTCAACGTGATATGACCGTAAGTGTTATTATCATAACCATTGAATATATTCGTCTTCCAAAATCAACGTATGTTTGAGTGGATATACGTGTGAATTATTTGATATCGTAGAAAGAATTTCAGCACAAATACTTACTCGAATATATACAGAAGATTAAACAAATGATTTAACTAGAGGTTGAAGGAAAACATCTCATTCTGTACACTCCCGATAAAAAAAAAAAGTATCATAAAATTTAAATAAGAGCTACAGTTTTCATTTCTATCTACAGCGAAATCTTTTTAAACCGTTGATGAAAGGAGAGAAATTTTTCTGAATGCAGGAAAATTGCTCAAATCAATCCGGAAAAAGAATCACAAATTCCTCGTATTTTACGCAAATGAATAAGGCTTTTTCGCCAGGCCGACCACCCTCGGCCGCAACGTTCGTTCGCAGTCGGACAAAAATCATAAAATACCATCCCCTTTAGCTAATTAGAAACCGTAAGAGACAACGATGTACGTGACTGTAGTCTTGGACCGAACCCGAGTAAATCCGTGTTTTCTTTGGCAGTGATTGTCGGCAACTCGCTTTTAAGAATAAGGTCGACAATGAAGAGACAAAAATAGTCATATCTTTTTTCGTTCCTTGCTTTACATTCCGGCATTTAGGATCTTCCAATATATATATATATATATATATATATATATATATATATACACGATTGCCATCGTAAGATGGTCTTCTCATCTCAATATTGATCGGGTATATATATATATATATATATATATATATATATATATATTATAAATATATATTTATAATATATATATATATATATATATATATATATATATTTTATTATAAATTATGTTTTAGAACATGTACATAATTTTTTCTATATATGTCCTCTACAATCATATGGTTGTTTCGATGTTGGGCATCCAACGTCTCATCAGGAAAAATGGGCAAGAATTGAAATCATCCGCTGCCTATAAACTGCGTCTAGAGATTATATGCAAATGAGTTATTGTCAAATATTTTATGTAAAATTCATAGATATGTGTTATCCAATGAAATAATTTGTACTATTATGTATAGCGAGTAAGCATAAAAGCAGTTAAGTCCCAATTTACAATTTCAGATTGATATTTAGTATTTTTTCAGTAAATATAGCAGTTTGCAGTGTCAGGAGATTATTTGCAAGAACTAGAATTTAGTATTATGGCTCGTAAAAATGAACTAACAGTGAATGAAAAGAACTATATAATCAAAGAAATTAGCAAAGGAAAGTCTTCGCTTCAAATTTCTAATGATTTGAAAAGGGATCATCGAACAATCAAGAAAATATGTCAAATGGGAATTCAACCCAGGAAAAAAAAGTCTCAGGCTGAATTCAGGAATTTAACAAAACGAAAACTATCACATATCATACGAGAATTAATAAGAAACCCAAATGCGTCAACTGCGTTCATATTTGTTACATAATGTAATATATATATATATATATATATATATATATATATATGGCCATTTCAACGGATGAAACTAACCTCGTTTCGTCTGTGATGGTATTCAATAAGATAAATTGCAATTGTTTTTTCTTTTTCTTTTCTTTTCGCCACTCCGAAATTCCGTTGTTGTTACATACTCAAAGAAATGATTGTAATTTATCATAATAATTGCGATAGCCGACGAAACGGGAATAGTTTTACCTGTTGAAATGGCCTGACGGTTTTGTGAAATTTGAAATATTTTATATGTAATATAAAAATACTTTTTATATGTTACTTTTTATGTAAAAAAGATCCGTATGTAATAAAAACAAATAATTCTATTTACATTGAGCCCTCTGGCTTGATCAGTATTAATACTTAATTTTTAATAATTAATATTAAAAATATCTCCTTTATATATATATATATATATATATATATATATATATATATATATATATAGTTTAGAACATGTTCAAATTACACTATACTACAAAGTGTACATTTCGTTTTGACATTGAAAGGACAATCTCTCATCAGGCTATTTTTTGAAGGGAGACCTTATGAGACCTTGTCCTTTCAATGCTGAAACAAGATGTACACTTTGTAATAGATTGTAATTTGTACATGTTCTAAACTGTAATTTATAATAAATTTTCATAGCTCTATTTCTATATTGAGCACTATTTTAACTTCATTGAACGTTGTAAATATTTTCTTCGTTCCTTATTCACGTGTATATATATATATATATATATATATATATATATATATATATATTGTAACAAAGTTGTGGAACTCGTAGATCTTTTAACCTGCTGTTCATGCATTTACTTTTATAAAGAGTGCTCGATACAAACATAGAGCGTTATATTGTAATAGTCATTACAATGGTTTATAAATTCATAGTATCACTACACAAAAATTTTATTGTTTCGAAGCTAACCTTGTATTTTGGTTGCCTCTCTTCGGGTGAAGAAGTTGGAATGAAAATTATCAGGTGAAAAACCGTTTATTTGTGGTGAATATGCTTTTTTTTAGGTGAAAGTGGGGTTGGGCGTTCATCTGGATTCTGTTGACCTTATTTAAATCTTAGGTGTTTGGGGGAGGGGGCTTAATTCAGGACAGGTCTTCCTATTTATCTTGTCTGGATGTAGTCGTGGTGGCGTCATTGTTAATGATATGGATGGTGTGTAATTTTTTGGATGTTCTAGTCGATTCTTTTATGGTTTTTGAGGTGCTGCTATTTGGTTTAGGGGAGGGTATGTATTGTTTTGTTTTGGGCTGGTCACTTTATCGTTTAGTTTTGGTTATTTTTTATTGGGATATATGTTTTCTTGTCTTTTGCAGTGTCGATATTTTATTTTATTTTTCTACCATTTATAGGTAGCTGGACTTATTGTTGGTGTGGTGTAGGGTTTATTGTCTTTTGTTTCTACTGTTTTTGTTCTATTTATTAATAGGGTTAGTTTTGTGTATTTATTATATTTTTGGGGGTGTCGTGTGGGTGGGGTATTTTTTTGTTTATTTAAATTTTAACGAGAAATATTTGCGATGTTTGCAAATGTAGCTAATTCGTCTCTATGGTTTAATAGTTCACTACTGTTGGGGTACTTGAGAATGTGTAGCTTTTCACTTAAACATAAAGGGCAGATGTCGTCAAGTGAGTTGCAAGTTCTAGTTTTTTCTAGGATTTTCCATTTTACTTTGGGTTTCTGTTTTGAATCCTTTAGCTTCCAAAAGTATGTAGAAAGGGATGTTTGGTTTCGGTATAGGTTGTTTTTGAATGAAGTTAAGTGCATGTACCAGCGCTGCTTAAAAGTGTTCTTAGTTGTTCCGATATACACTTTATTTATAGTTGGATTTTCAATTGATGTTATGTTGCATTGATAGATTATTGAGTTTATTTTACATTTATTTTGTAGTGGGCAGTTGCTAGGGTTTCTACAATTGCACATGTTTTTATTGTTGTCTTTTATTGTATTTTGGTAGTCGGTTTCATTCTGATCTGCGTGTTGATTTAGGATATATTTGTCATGGTTTGTTATGATTTTTTCTATGTTATTAATGCAACTGTAGCTTAGTTTAAGTGTATTTTTGTTGAAGATTTTACTAAGAGGGTTATTTGTGAGGAAATGTTTTTTGATTAGGTTCAGGAACTTTTGTCCTAGCTTGGTGTTTATCATTTGGTTGAAAGGAGGTGTGTACCAAATGATTTTTCTATTTCTATTTTTCTTGTTATGGTTATAGTTTGTTATGTATTGGATGTCTTGGTTTTTGTAGCCACTGTTTTTTAGGGACTTATTGTAGAGACTTTTGTGTTTGTTAAATATTTCTTCACTGGACGAGTTTTGACTAATTCTATATTCTATGGAGGAGGGTATATGTTTGATTATACTAGGGGGTGGTTTGACTTTGGGTGGATGTATAGTGGGTATTCGTTGGGTTTTATTTATGATTGGTAATTATTGTTAACTAAATCTAGTATTACATCGAGGAAGTTTACTACTTTAAATTTGTGTTAACTGTTACTTTTAAGTTTAACCTTTTAAATTCTCTGTGGATAAGTTTTCTTATTTTGTCTGTTTTAAAGTGTGTGGAGTTTTGTACTATCATGAGACCGTCGTCTCTGTATAGCCCTACGGCTTGTGTGTTTATGTCTTGGTGTGCAGTGAGATTAAATAGTGTAAATAAGCCGATGAGATCGGAGGACTCTGCAGAGTCCAGCGCACCCATTGTAATGTCAAATTGTTTTATAGAGTTATTTTTTATCCATTGTTCTTGGCTATGGATAAGAACAGATGTCTTGGCCGCCATTATAATATTATATTCGTCCTTTGTTAGGCCCGAGTAGCGTGTGGCAAATTCCAGTGCTAAGGTGAAGAGGTCCTTAAATATTGATGGGTAGTAATCCACTATGTCAAATTGGATCAAAGAACAGTTGTTTTTTTCTTTGATGTTGTTAAACCAATTTATGACGTCAGTTGTGTTTGACCACTGGAGTAATCCATGTTTCTGTTTTATTTGTTCATTTGTCCGTTCAAGGATCTTTTTGCTAATTTTACCAATTTCTGGTCTTGTCGGGTTTATTATTCTCGTAGGCAAATTTGTTTGGAAATCTGGTTTATGATCTTTTAATGTAATGTGTGCTTCTTTTGTGCAGAGTTTACTAACTATATATATATATATATATATATATATATGAATTTTGGAACAAAGTTTAATAGTGTTTATGCCTTATTCAATGTTTTTGCGTTTAATGTGAGTTACATTTTTGTTCTTAAATTACTTAAGACTTTCTTAAGAATGAAGTCTAAAAATATTACTGCTATCTACTAACGAATAGACGGGGAGCTGTGTGTGTGTGTGTGTGTGTGTGTGTGTGTGTGTGTGTGTGTGTGTGTGTGTGTGTGTGTGTGTCTCTCTCTCTCTCTGTATGAGAGAGAGGGAGAGAGAGAGAAAGAGAGGGAAATGTCAAGAGAAAAAAATCTATTTTTAAATGCGTTTTACTCTTTAAGTGCCTTCAAAGGAAAATTTTTAATTTTATTGAAAAATGTCAGTATACGTACACATAAAAAAGGGCATCGTTGAGAAAAAGTAATGTATTCGGTCAAAGTTTAAATTTGAGAAGATTCTAGAATACCAAGGATATTATGAAAGACGCTAACTGATGCCGTTTTGAGATGCTGTTAAACAAACGCAAATCAATGTTATTATGATTATGTCATTTTATATCATATTTTTATTTCTGCTTTGGTCTCACTACCAACCAAGTCTGCGGGGAGACCTAAGGCAGGTCGTGGCGTGTTGTTATGACTCCATTTCATGTTTTTCTATCTTCCCTATCATCCCTAGCATTACATAGATAAAGTTTTCCTTAGTGTGTGGGCTGTACTTAATAAGACAATTTTTTGTATATCTCTTAAGCTGGGGTTTCCAGGGATTCTTTCAATGTGTTGTTTTGTTCCATTTTTTACCATTCCAAGTGCACCTACTATCACTGGCACAACTCTTGTTTTCAATTTCCACATTTTTTCTATTTCAATTTCCAGGTCTTTATATTTTGACAGTTTTTCAAATTCCTTGATTGCTATGTTACAATCCGCTGGACAAGCCATATTAATTAATAGACAAGTTTTCTTCTTCTGGTTTTTAACAATAATGTCTGGCCTGTTTGCTTCAATTTTTCTGTCTATGAAGATGGTGTAATCCCATAGAATGGTTACATCTTCTATTTCTGTAACCGGTGCTGGGTGATGTTCATATTATTATTATTATTATTATTATTATTATTATTATTATTATTATACAAATATAGATTATTAATTTTCCTTAAAATTTTACAAATGTCTTGTATTAATTACATACATATTACATATTAGTACATATATTTTAACTAATACAAATATATATTTGAAATCTTTCTTTTAAGAAAGGAGATATGTGGGAAAAAACGAGGGAGTAGATTCTATTGATGAACTTTTTAAAACTTTCTTGTCTTAAAAGCTGTATAAATTACTATACGCATATATAATTTCTTCAACACACACACACACATATATATATATATATATATATATATATATATATATATATATATATAATTGTTTATTTGTGTAGCAATCTTTCTTTTATACGGGTTTCGTGAAAAACAACTTTCTTTATTTAATTTTCCAAGTGTTCGTAGGATTTCCTTCTTTTCTGGGCGTAAACTATGTAGAAATTGTCCAAATGTTTTGTATCTCCGAGCACTTTCGGCTACATTTTTAGCTACTATCAGAGATGATTTTATTTTCATTATTTTTAACCTTCTTTACATCTGGATAAGGCTTTTACATCTGTATTATCGACAAATAGCAGATAGAGCCCGGAAGCTCTCCATGAGACCTAATTGACTGAATGTGCCGTGTGATGCAACGGCTATCAGCTCGGAAGCAGAAATCGGAGAGCCGACTTCGAATTCCAGTTTAATTTGTTGCATTCACTTACGCGCAAATACTCTTGTAACAGGTATGAATCCATCTCTTTACTCTCAAGTAATGGATTAAATAGCAGGAAATATTATGTTCTATAGCCTTGATTGATAAACAGTGTTGGGACGCCCGCGCCTATTCGGTTATAATGGACTATTCCATTACTATGTAAAATAATGGTGGCATCTACGTAAGGGAGTGTGCCGAGCAGCCGATCGACAAGTCATTCGTAGACTTCCGGTGACGACCCGGAAGTACCCATTGCTCATACTACGTCTTACGACGGTTGAGACGATTAACCTTTATTCTTGTATTGGATACTAATAACCTTTGTAAATACTATTTTCACGGAATGCAACAATTAACCTATTCCTGTTGTTGAGTTATTTATTCTTACTCACGACATAACAAACAGTCTATCGCAGAAAGTAATGGCAAGCTGCTGCGGGAAAATCTTCTGCTCGGTCAGTCATGTCTCAAAAGTGTGTGCTACATATGGTACTTAACTGATTGAACTGACCTATGTTTAGAGAGATATAAAGTGATATAAAGGAAAACTTAGGCATATTGTAGTATATACAATATGACTATTTATGAATTTGGACTCATCAGAAACACAGTCCCTTAAGCGATGTATGAACTCTTGAATAATATTGTTTTTCTGTCATTTAAATCTTATAGATTAATTTTGAACTTGCATACAAATCATTCGAACACTCTCTACATAATTTACGCAGTAAATGACTGACAAATTACTGCAGCTACTGTGTATATATATATATATATATATATATATATATATATATATATATTAGATTAGAGAAAATTTTCAAAATTCAAAGGTGTCGGATGTACATTTCGACATAGGATCTTTAATAGAGACTCTACATCACGTCAGCGACATTGTTTTTCCAAATGGCGAAGGCCCTGAGTTAGAGTGTAGAGGGGTTTTTGGTTAACAACGGTCACAAAGTGGAAAAGGACAGAACTGGTAGTCGCGGGGTTACAGGGTGTTGAAATGGTATATTTAGGAAGGGGAGGAATAGGAGTTCATATTTTATAAAGATAGACAACTAAATGAATTAAATTACTTTTTAAAGTTAAGATTTTGGGCTGTTTGAAGAGGTGTATTTAGGCGAGATGGAATGGATTTCAATATAAGATTTTAAAATTTTGTTTAAGTTTATTTGATTAAACCTTTTAGGTAGAAGCGAGTTAAATGCCAATTACAGGAAGTTATCAGCTTAAAAATTATTAGAGTAAAAATATTAGAGAAAAAATATTAGAGAATACAGCAAAACAGATCTGTCTGTGGATGACTATAGTATTTACGCTCTCACACCCTGATTGAGCACTCTGGAAGTTTGGGAAACTTTGAAAACAGTAGCTACTCCGGCATTTACGCATCGCTCATTTGATAATGAATCGGAGCACGCTAGCTATTGGGCGTGTTTATACGCGCTAAAAGAATCGCCGCCTGACGCCAATTCGGTCGGGTTTTGATCCTGGGTTAGGAGGCGGCCGGAGTCTAAACCGTACTGATGAGCTGTAATACAACGAAACAGATCTGTCTGCGGATGATTATAGTATATATATACATATATGTGTTAACCAAGGAAAAAGGGGTTTAGTAAAAGAATCCATATTTTCTAAAGATAGGCAATTAAAGGAGCTTGGGATAGGAAGGTAGGGGGGTTAAAATACTTTTTAAGTTTAATGTTAGGGTAAAATTAAGATTAAAACTTAAATTGAATCCTTTTAATTTATATTCTAACATCTAGTCAACGGGGATTTAAATTCTAAATTTAAGTATTCGAATAATTTGCCTTGTGGCGGCACTTACTGATGAATTCCCTCCTAAGATTCAGTAGTCGATGTTGGTGGGGGTATTTTAATATTGAATTTTTTTCCAGTAAACTATCACGAAAATTCCTCGGAATACGGGCTGAACTTATCAGTTTCCAGCTAATTTCAGGATCCAGCCCTTCTTCTTTCATTTTCCAGAATGCCCGCGAAAGGGCTGTCTGGTACCTTTGACCGGGGTTCGAAAAGGAGTACCTGTGGTTATACAGTCTTTGTTTGAAAGGACCGGCGGACATACCGATATAGGTCCGGAAGTCGTTTTTTTTTTTTTGTTAGATGAAGAAATGCGGGTTTCATAAATCACCTGGGTGGATTTGCATTTTCCCTCCACCGGGCAGGCGTCCACAGAATTACAGTTGCATTCGTTTAGAATTTCGGACCTAGATTCAGCATTGCGCAAGTTCACCAGAATACTCCTATTATGGGAACTAATGAGGCTGTCCATATTCGGGGTGCAAGAATAACTAATTTTAAGGGGGTACCTATTAAAAATCTTCCGTAGAGGGTTACTGTTA
>JBBBDQ010001204.1:882500-905000 GCA_037127315.1 Ascarosepion bandense
GATATTTCGTTTTTGTGTATAAGTGTACACTCAGAGGGCTACAGACATAAATAAACACAAACACACAGTGCACAGACCTATAATATAGTTAACTTAAAAATATTTACGAAATTTTACATTCAAAACAGTATCGTAGTAAGACATTTTTACGACATTTTTGAGAAAAGAAAACCAAATTTAAATCATTGACTTTGGTCCCGCATACCGGCCAATAAGCACAATTGTCGAGGCGGATGAGAAATGAAAAAGAAGTGAACCACTCATTGATTTTGGTTTGATGAGCGTCTATTTTGAATGAAAAGTTCAGTCCAATTGGCCGCGTTTGTCTCTGGCCATTTCTAGTCAGCCCATCCCATGTAGCAAAATTGAGAAACGGTGAAACAATGGGTAGTTGTCAGTCGGTGGTCCTAACGAAGGGGAATGAATGAATAACCAAAGTAGAAATATAGAAAAGGAAAGGTAAGACGAATTACGAGAAAAGAAAGCGGGAGAGAGAAAAATTGAAAGAATGAAAAAGAGGAAGAAAGACAAATAAAAATGATGGTTGAAAGAACGATTGAAAGAATGAAAAAGAGGAAGAAAGACAAATATAAATAATGGGTGAAAGAACAATTAAAAGAATGAAAAAGAAGAAAAAGATAAATTCAAATAATGGGTGAAAGAACGATTGAAAGAATGAAAAAGAGGAAGAAAGACAAATTCAAATAATGGGTGAAAGAACAATTGAAAGAATGAAAAAGAGGAAGAAAGACAAATACAAACAATGGGTGAAAGAACGATTGAAAGAATGAAAAAGAAGAAAAAAATAAATTCAAATAATGGTTAAAAGAACGATTGAAAGAATGAAAAAGAGGAAAAAAGACGAATTCAGATAATGGGTGAAAGAACGATTGAAAGAATGAAAAAGAGGAAGACATACAAATTCAAATAATAGGTGAATGAAAGATTGAAAAAATAAAAAAGATAAATAAAAATATATATATATATATATAAATTAATGTATATATTAATTTATATGTTTTCATACCGTCACTTCCGTTTTTATACATAAAAACAAATAAATTTATATTACCATAATATTCTGTTATCGCTGATGAGACGGGTGTCAAATTTACTCGTTGAAATGACCATACGATTTTTGAAAATTTGAATTTTTATATATGTAGAATTACGCTCTCACATCCTGATTGAACACTGTGGAGGACTGGTAGACTTTGAAAAAACAGTAGCTACTCAAGCATCTACGCATCGTTCATTCAGTAATGAATTTGAACACTCTCAGCTACTGGCGTATGTTACATTGTATATAGCAAGCTAAAAGTTCGCTTCCTTTCTACCGTGCGTCTATAGCTCAGTGGTAGAATCGCCGACTGATGTCAATTCGGTCGGGTTTCAATCTTGACTAGGAGCAATAGTACATCTAACCATACTGATGTGCTGCGAAACAGATCTGTCTGGGGATGACTGTATATATATATGTATATATCTTCGGTCAGCTAAAGATTTTTATCTAGTTTTTTTTAAATGTTTTTATATTTTTCCGTTTGGCGGAAGCACGGGAGTGTGACATTGTCCATACTAGTACATACATTTATGAATAAGATATATACTGATAGTTGTTTGTTTTAGTTGAACTGGATTTTATGCACACAAACTTAGCGCATCGTATTCCAGATATCTTAAGTAATGTTTTACTATCAATAATGGATCTTTGTTGTTTTACAACCTTGATCTGTCTTTCAACCTTTGATTTTAATAACATTTTTTACTCTTTTATTTTAAATCACTGCGGGCGTTCCTTGAAAAAAATCTTTCCTTGAATATTGTTTTCCAGTTTCGTATCTACTTCTTTTAAAGATAGACCAAAAGACTATTTTTATTAATATCTATAGAGACTGGGGACCATTCTATTAATTTGATGTATATAAAACCATTTTAGAGGCAAGCGACGGTGTATGTGTTCATTAGGGATATTGTCTTGCGTGAATATACTCTTTAGCATAATAAACTCTCTGTACAATTCAAAACATATCTCATCCAAATGTTTCAATAATTTTATGATGGCACCTTTTTCAAATTTAAGAGATTTGCAAGGACCGTAAAATCATATTAGGAAAACTGTCACAAATAAAGCATTTCGATTGACGTTAATATTTTAGTAGACATTGATGGCACCTGTTCTAATTAATAATATCTTTCAATCCGCCCTGCAGCGAATACTGCTGTCATATCTGGTCAGGTGCTTCTGCTATGACCCTAGAGGTCCTTGAGAAAATCCAACGGAGAATATGTAATGTGGTCGATCCCGACTTGGCAGCTCGGATACAGTCACTTTTTCACCGGTGCAATGTGGCTTCCCTGTGTCTTTTCTACAAATACTTTCATAGATTCTGCTCAGATGAACCTTAGCTCACTGGTACCCACCATACATGAATTTGCACCAGCCACAAGATAAACAATTGTGAAACAAATAAATTGTAAACGCAAATTCTACTCCAGTAGCTTCTTTCCTCGCATTTTCCGCCTGTGAAATTCCCTTCCGTTTATTTGCTTTCTCGACAGCTACAATCTTCAAGAATTTAAATGTAAAGTCAATAGTCTCACTATCTTGCCTCCTCTCTCTCTCTCTCTCTCTCTCTCTCTCTCATGCTCCTTTTTTCGTCTACTCCACTCTCGTCAGTATTCTCATACTTCTTCTACCCTCTTCCTGACACCCCCTGTAACCTGTCACTCTTTCTCATAACTTACCGCCTAAGTAAACCCCTGTAAAATAGTGGTAGTAAAATGCCTTGCTTGGGGCGACACGATTATAAAAAAATGTATAAGAGTAAATGTTTACATTTCATAGTTTTCCATATATATATCATTTTTAATCAATCTCTGAAGAAGCTTGTTAATCCTGAAACATGTAAAATTAAAAACACTTTTTCCTACTTGTTCTTTACTTATTTTATTCATATATATATGTATATATACAGTCATCCGCAGACAGATCTGTTTCGCTGTATCACAGCTCATCAGTACGGTTAGACAGCCGATTGCTTTTTACTCAGGATTGAAACTCGACCGAATTGGTGTCAGTCGGCAATTCTACCTCTGAGTTACGGGCGCTCAGTAAAAGGTGGCAGACTTTTTAGCGTGTATATTAGAGAGTGTTCTAATTCATTGCTGAATGAACGATGCGTAGATGCTAAAGTAGCTACTGTTTTTCAAAGTCTACCATATATATATGTATATATATATATATATATATATATATATATATATATATATATAATATTGTGCATTTGGGAAACAATCTCTTTTTTATACAAGTTTCACTGAAAATAATAGACAAAGTATTATCATTAAGTTTTTATATAATTTTTCATGTGTTCGTATAATTTATTTCTCGATGTGTGTTTAAATGAGATCGGATGACTCTGTTGTGGAAAAGGTGTAAGGTCAATCTTCTCATCAATTTATACCACCCTAAATTTCACGAGAAGATTGACCTCACACCTTTCCCACCTTTCCTGGTCTGTTATTTTTAATGAAAAATATATCTCGGAATCTTTATGATGGGTATAAGGTCGACTTTTGTTTCTGCGATGGGCAGGAAATTGCTTGTGCATGTATGTTCGTGTGTGTTGTGGTTATAGCTCCTTCTAGTGTATACGATATTTTCTAAAAACCCACTTGGAAGTAAACAGATTTAAATAATGTTCTATAGATATACATGTACAATAAATATCACACACACACGCACACACACACACACACACACACACACACACACACACACACACACACACACACACACAGCGATCCCGGCCGGAGGCAAATGGATGTCTACCACACTGAGGAGCTGTGATACAGTGAAACAGGCTTGTATGTTGATGACGAATATATATATATATATATATATATATATATATATATATATATATATATATATATTTGTAATTAAGTAATTAAAAGAAATTGGTATAGAATAAAAAGTGTGAGAAGCCGTGAACGTTTTATTTAAAGTGTATATTTATTGTTGTTCAAAGATATTGAACATGTTATGATTTTTTAAGTGTCCATAATGATATTTGTGACGCTACAGGTGTTTCGAGTCTAACATTGACTCTCTTCAGGCGAATAAATTTGTGGTTTTATATCGGGTTCCTTGTATATATAGTTAAGTTGACAAGCAAACTATAACTTTTTTCTTCCTTCACGAGCGCGTTAATAACTACAAACGTGTTTAGCAAATTTCATTGCCAATACAAACTGCAAAGAGGAACGATCTTTATATATATATATATATATTAGGTGTTTTTACAAATTGTTATACATATTTCTTGTGTTAATTGAGAATTTGCCAAGTAAAGGTGAAACTTAGTATATGGACATATATTTATGATTCAGCGATTCAGGCTCTTTCTAAAACTGATTTTCTAGCCACAAAATAATCCTCCGACAACTCCCTCCAGGTATCCTTTAGACACCTACTAAAACCCGATCATTAATAGGCTGTTTCTTCTTACTTCTCCTGTCCAACTCATCCCATGCAAGTTCAGTTGGTGAAAGGTCTGAGGTGGCCAACACATAACTTTTAATACTCCGGCAGTTTCTTTTCATTTTAAATAATTTTGGCACAATTTAGAAGTATGTTTTAAGTCGTTATACTGCTGGAGGATGAAATTTTAACCCACAATACGCAATCCAGATGGAATTACATATCTCTGTAAGATTGAATAGTACTGTTCTTTCTTCATAGTCCCCTTTACTTCAGCCAAGTCATCTCAACTCGTGCCCTCAAAACAGCTCCAAACCATGCAAGATCCACCACGATGTTTCATCGATGACTGTACACACCCATCTTTCACTCGCTCCTCAACCCTCCTCCGCACTTACAGTCAGTCAGTTAAGTGCCATACGTGATACACGCTTGGGCGATCATGTCTCTTTCTAGACATGACTGACTGGGCAGAAGATTATCCCACAGTAGGTTGAAATTGCTTTCTGAGGTAGACTAGTTGCCGACCAAGGCTATAGAACCCAATCTGTCTTGCTATTTAACCCATAACTGGAAAGAAGAGACGGATTAATACCTTTCCCAAACACTTCGAACTTAGACTCATCAATCCACAATACTTTTAACCACTGTTCTGGTGTCCAGTTGTTATGCTCTCTAACCTATGCTACTCTCTTCTTCTTATTGGCTTTCTGGCTGCCACTCGTCCAAAGAACCATTCTATTTTCATTTCAAATAAAAATTATAGACAATTTTTTATATTTCCTTATGTCTAATGAAACGGAAAAATGTTAGGATGCTCGAAAATCTTAATAAAATTAATTAAATCTTACTTGTTGGCTTTATTCAAAGAAAGATGTTTGAAAGAATGGTTAAAACTTGTCAGAATGATTGTGTTTGCCCTGACCTCATTCATTCACAGTTATATTGTCATCTTACGAATTCGCTCTTACGTGTATCCAATATTGTAGCAACTACCGTCTATTTTCCAACGCATTCGACTTTAAAATTTAACAGACAAATTGACAACTCGATAAAAGCAAAATTTTGAAATTTGTGTATGTATATATGCAGGTGTATATTAATCTGTATATGTGTCTGTTTGGCAGTGTATGTGTGTATACTCGTCTATTTGTTCATGTGTGGATGTTTGTAGGTTTATATGTGTGCGTTCATGTCTTTTCCTCGTTTAACATATGAATGACTTTCTAAATCTAATAATTTTTTGTTAAACTTAGAATTTAAAATTCGCAGTAAAAAATAAATGAATCTAATAGTCGATTAAAAATGCTGATCTCAATTTAATCTAATATTAATATAAATATTAATGACCCCACCAAATTTTTTTTTTAATTCACTCACATATTCTTCAAATTAGAAGTTACTTTATTCTGATTGTTACACATTATCTATGCAACAATGCCTCCCTGATTAAGAGGGTTTGACTTGATTTTAACCTTTTAAAACCCTTCAACTTGAAATAAACTTGATCACTTGATAAGACATAAGTGGTGTCGAAACAAAATAGTTACTTTTGTAGTGATATTATAATATATTCCTGTTATAATTTCTGAATATATATATATATATATATATATATATAAAGAAATTATAAATATATTCCTGGTATAATTTCTGAATATATATATATATATATATATATATATATATATTCAGAAATTATAACAGGAATATATTATAATATCACTACAAAAGTAACTATTTTGTTTCGACACCATTTATGTTTTATCAAGTGATGATATATATATATATATATATATATATATATATATATATATTGTGTATTTAGGGAGCAAATTTCTTTTAGACATGTCAGATTAAATTTATTGCAAACATTTTGTCTGCTTATTTTTACAGTCTGTAGTAGTGTTCTAAAATGTCTATAAAAGATCAATTATTTCATGCTTTAACACGTGCATGACCATGACATTACAACATATAAAAAAATTCCATTTTGGATAATTTTCACTTTCAAATGAACGCTAAGCAATTTGCCAACCGTTATATTTGAAGCAAGAAAATTTGCAGTAAGTTTTAGCAAAACAGTTTTTTTGTTACCATAACTCACACCTCTGAAGATGATCTCAAAAGACATTGAAAGTATTTGAGAACATTGAGAAATGAACGATAATAACAACTATCAACGTTACAGATCATTTTTGACATTGAAGAGTATGAACGGATTTTATTAAATATAAGCAGACACAAAGTTTGCAATTTATTTAATCTGATATATATATATATATATATATATATATATATATATATATATATATATATATATATATTAAAATACTTTAATCCAAAACGGAAAGGTAGGAAGGTAAGTCCAAAAACCTGATCCTAATTAATATTAAATTTTAATATTAAAAATGATACAGAAGAAGAGCTCAATCTAATTAAAATTACAGAGCTAATATAAAATAAATAAATGTTCAATATTCAAAATTGTTGAATGAAGATTTCAACATGAAATCCCTAAGAGAGATTTCACGGCTTCTCAGCAGTTGCTGAGGAGACGTGAAATATCTTTAAGGGATTTCATGTTGAAATGTTCATTCAACAATTTTGAATATTGAAAATTTAGTCATCCGCAGACAAATCTGTTTCGCTGTATCACAGCTCACCAGTACGGTTAGACATCCGATTACTTTTAGACAGGATTGAAACCCGACGAATTGTCATCAGTAGGGGATTCTACCTCTGAACTATGGGCACTCGATAGAAGAAGATATATATATCTCTTCTCTCTCTCTCTCTCTCTCTCTATATATATATATATATATGTCCACTTTCTCTTTCTCTCTCTCTCTCTCTCTATATATATATACACATGTACGTTTGTGTGTCGTATTTCCTTATGACTTGGCGGGAGTTAGTTCCGTGGATCCTAGAATTTAGGCTAAGTTTGGACGGAAAAGGATTTCCCGTACAAGCCTGTGTATTTCAGGTTCTCTAGGCTTACATCCGAGTCATAATCCCGGAGGAATAAGGCACAGCCTAACGACTTCCGTTTTCGTCTGATCAAAGTGCTTGAGGAAGATTTCGGTGTGGTTGGGGTTCCTGAAAACATGCCGAAGTCGGTAAATTGCAAAAGAAATAGAAAGGTCGGGTGAATGAAGTAAAAGGCTCTTAATAAGTAAATAAAATAAATGCAAAAATAACGAGTAAGAGAAAGCAAATTTACGACTGGTTAGTAAAAATGACTTTAAATGGGGAATGGACACAACATAAAAACAAAGAATGAAAGAAGAAAGAAAGGAAGAATTTAGCAAAGTTATGAAAAGGCTTTTTAGAGAGAAAGGAAAATTAAAGCAAAATAGCATACAAAATAAAAATGGAAACGTTCTTCTAGCAAAAAAAGGTATTTTAAGATCAAGCAAACAAGTAAAAAAGGAAGAATTATATTTTTTAGACAGAAAGTTAAAAAATAGTTAGATATTAAACATATAGATAACAAATATTGTTGGATAGATAGATAGATAGATAGATAGATAGATAGATAGATAGATATGAATGGACTGAAATACATAGATAGATAGATAGATAGATAGATATTAACAGTGAGAAATTAAAACAGATAAAGAGTAAGAAAGAAAAAATAGATAGATAGAAACAGAGAGAAAGTAATATTGATATCGAGAGAGTGAGCGAAAAACATTTATAAAACATAGATAGATAGATAGATAGATAGATAGATAGATAGATAGATAGATAGATAGAAACAGACTGAGATAGATAGATAGATAGATAGATAGATAGATAGATAGATAGATAGGAACAGACTGTGATAGATAGATAGATAGATAGATAGATAGATAGATAGATAGATAGATAGATAGATACTAACAGGGTGAGAGACGCTGTGAGATGACAATTGAGATAAACTATTTGATCAATAAACAGACAGTCTTAGATAAATGAAATACCGGAGATAGATAGATAGATAGATAGATAGATAGATAGATTGGAAATCATACAACGTGAAGCAATTTTTGAAATCTTTGTCATAAAGGCGTTGATTTTTGTAAAATATTAACTGAACAAAACTGAATAAGTGAATGTTTCGGCGTTCTTAATTTATTTCTGTTGAAAACGCAACATTAATTCAATCGCGAAATGGCAAACGATATTCCTTTCTCTTTTGATTGGGAAGAAAGGATGAAATGACAACGTTTATTTTCGGACCTACTCATTAATTAACACTTAATAGAAAACTTAAAAGAAAGAAATGTAAGAAAGAAAAAAGAAAATTAAGAAATATTACAAAGAAAGAAAGAAAACAAGAGAAATATGAAGAAAAGAAAGTAACGAATATAAGACTGGAAGAGAAAGAAAGAAAAACAGACAAGGAAAGAAAAATAATGAGTAATATGAGAAAAAAGAAAGAAAGTAACAAATATGGGACAGCACGAATTAAAACAAATATAAAAAAGAAAGAAAGAAAGAAAGAAAGAAAGAAATTATGGGGAAAAAGAAAGAAAGTAACGAATATGTGACAGAAAAAGAAAACAAATCTGAGAAAGAAAGAAAGAACAAAGAAAGAAAAAAGAGTAATATGAAACCTGAGACAACAGAAACGAAAACAAATTTGAGAAAGAAAGAAAGAAAGAAAGAAAAAAGAAACATGGGAAAAAAGAAAAAGCAATAAATATGAGATAGAAAAAAGAAAACAAATATGAGAAAGAAAGAAAAAAGAAAGACAAGAAATATGTAGAAAAGAAAGAAAATAATAAATATAAGAGAGAAAAGGCGAAAAATAATATGAGAAAGAAAGAAAGAAAGAAAGACAGAAGAGTAATATGAGGAAAAAGAATAAAAGTAACAAATATGATACGGCACAAATGAAAATAAATACCAGAAACAATGAAAAAAACGAAATATGGGGAAAAATAAAGGCAGTAACGAATATGACACCGTAAAAAGAAAACAAATATGAGAAAGAAAGAAAGAAAGAAAGAAAGAAAAAAAGAAAGAAAGAAAGAAAGAAATATGAGCGTAAAAATGTAACGAATATCAGACAGAAAAAAGAAAATAAATATGAGAAACAAAACAGAAAGAAAGAGAGAAAAAGGGAAATATAGGGAAAAGAAAGAAAGTAACGAATATGAGACAGAAAAAAGAAAATAAATGTATGAAAGAAAGAAAGAAAGAAAGAAAGAAAGAAGTGGAAAGAGGAAGAAAATAACAAAAATGAGACAGTATAAATGAAAAATATATTAGAAAGAAAAAAGAAAGAAAGAAGGAAAGAAAAAAAACATATATGAGGAAAAAGAAAGAAATTAACGAATCTGAGACAGAAAAAAGAAAAACATGAGCAAGAAAGAAAACAGCAAGAAGAGAAATATGAAGAAAATATGAAGAAAATATGAAGAAAGAAATGAAATATGAAGAAAGAAGAAAATATGAAGAAAGCAAAGAAAGTCACGAATAGGAGAAAAATGAAAGACAGAAAAGAAAAGTAAAAACAGTAATATGAGAAAAAAGAAAGTTAAAAACATGAGAAAGAAAGAAAGAAAGAAAGAAAGAAAGAAAGAAGTTAAATATGGGGAAAAAGAAAGAAAGTAACAAATATGAGAAAGAAAAAAGAAAGAAGAGTAATATGAGAAATGAGAAAAAACAAAGAAAAATCAAAGAAAGAAAGTAGAATAATATGGGAAAAAAAAAGAAAATAGGGATTATGAGACAGAAAGAAAGAAAGAAAGAAAGAACTATTAGAAAGGAAAAAGAAAGAAATAGAAATCTGGGAAAGAAGAGACCGAAAGGAAGAAAAAAAAGAAGAGAAAAATAAGAAAAATAATGAAAAAGCAGAAGAAATATGATAAATGAACAATAATAAATGAAAAATATTTTGAAAGAGAAAGAAAAGAAGAGAGAAAGCAGTAACGATAATATCTGTATCGTCCCCAGAAAATCAAAAAATATAAAGAATGAAAAGATCAATTAAAAAAAAAGAAACAAAGAGAAGAAATTTTAGAATTAAAGAAAGGAAGAAAAGTGGTTAACTTATAAAAATTAACCCGAGAAAGCAAACTGAGTCACTCTCCAGGAGGTTAGCATTAGCCATTCTGATAAAAGGCAGAGAGCTTGTCGAAATTACTTTCCAGTGATAACACAGACTGAAAATACGAAATATGGAGAAAGCAAATATATATGCAATACAATCTTCTTCTTCTATGTGCCCTGTTCTTTCTGGACGTAGGCGATCATGGCTTTCCATGTCTCCCTATCCCTGGTGGCACGCTTTCTCCTGTTACACCAAGCAACCCTTGTTCTGTCATCCACCTGATCAGGGCATTCAAATATGTTATCCACTGCTTTTCCCTGTCTCTTTTTCCCCTCTATCTGGCCTGTTAGTATCAGGTTCTCGAAGCCCTCATTCCTCATTGAATGTCCCAGAAACTTTAGCTGTCTCTTCCTGATGCTCAGTATTAATTTCATTTTCGTTTCCATCATTTCCAAAAGCTCATCATTGCTCACATGGTCAAACCATCCGCAGCATCCTTCTGTAGAACCACATTTCTATTGTTCCAAGATTTTCTTTTATCTTTGATAATATGGTCCAGCCTTCACTGTCATATTGAAGAACTGACATCACATTATCCAGTACTCTTTTCTTTGTTTCTAGCGAAATTTTCCTGCCTCTTAATACTCTACTCAACTTCTGGAACGCGCCCTTCGATATGCCAGTTAGCCTTCGGATCTCTGTGTCGCATTTTCTGTCTTCTGTTAGAACACTTTACGTGACCCAAATGTGAAGGATAAATACATGGACAGTGTTTAAAGCAGATACGATGAAACAAATGAGAATGGAAATTCGAAGGAGGACACATTAATAGAGGCGTAATAGAATAATAATATCAGCAACTGAGATCATCCGAAAGACGAAAAATGATGGTTGATGAAATTCTCGACATATGAAACGATACAAAAAAGTAAAACAAAAAAAGAAACAATGCCACATAATACAGGATATTACACGAAGAAATCTAAACTTATTTTATAAATGCAACTTTGTTTATGTGTGTGTGTGTGTGTGTGTGTGTGTGTGTGTGTGTGTGTGTGTGTGTGTGTGTCCGTTACCTATAGACTCCGAAACGCCTGAACCGATTTTCTTGAAAATTTACACTATAAGCGTCTGCGAGTGTTCTTAGCTAGGTTTTGTGTCAAGGTACCCCCGATAAATATTGAAAATCGATAGCCGAAAAAATCGGGGTTATAGAAGGAGTGGTTCGATTTTAACCAAATTTGATACACTCATAGACAAAGACATAAGAAACGATATTCAGAAGTTTCAAGGTTGCAGTTCTTACAATAGAGCAGAAAATCGATAATATATATATATGAAAGTTAAGATGTTTGTGTGTGTGTCTGTTTATCTGTCTGTATGTCTGCATTTTTTTCAGCTCTTTTATTTTAGTTTTTGCTTCAAGTTTGGCTCTAAGTAGGTATAATTGTAATTCTTAGTCTCAGCCATGATACCATTTACTCAGAGGACTTATTTAGCCTTCAAAATTTAGTTTACGGCGAAAAAATATTATTTGATATCGATACCAGGAAATCAAAATTTGACTTACATCCATTCATTTTTCTTTCGCTTTAACTGGAAACAACTATTGCTTTTTAGTCTTTCGTGCCAACGTCCAAAGAGTCTGAGCTCCAGGACCAGGCTATACTGCTAGTTAGTAATAAATACAGACAGCCTGAAGAGGAATGGCTCAAAAGTTTGTTTTGTTCTTTTTTATAATCATTTCATCCCAAGCAAAGTAGGATTGCCACTGGTGAGCTGGTGGTTACAATGAGACAAAAACAGGGTACAGGTGATGCCGAAGAAAGGATAAGAGAAGGATAAGAGATTATAAGGAAAGATAAGAAAGGATAAGGATTTAGGTAGTAGATGAGATATTGGGAGGGTTGATGAGATTTAGGAAGAACGTGTATTACAGATAAACCGGATATGCATTAAAAATAAGTGAACTGCTAGAGGCTAGAGCATGTGCGTTGTAGTGCAGTGGATATCGACTCGGAACGACAAATCGGAGAGCCGAGTTTGAATTCCAGTTGAATTCCTTGCATTCACTTAGGCACAAATACCCTTAGGAAAGGTATTAATCCGTCTCTTCCCTCCAATTATGGGTTAAATAATAGAACAGTTTGAGTTCTATAGACTTGGCTGGCGACCAGTCTACCGCAGAAAGCAATGGCAACCTACTGCGGGATAATCTTCTGCCCAGTCAGTCATGTTTCTTTCGAGACATGATCGCCCAAAGTGTGTATTCCGTATGGCACTTAACTAACTGACTGATAGGACAAAAGAGATGTCAGTGAAGAGGATGGAAAACATTTATGGATCGGACACTGATATATTTTTTAATCATTTCACCTCAAGCATGACAACACCACCACTAGTGTGCAGGGGATTATAGTCAGAGAAAAACAGGGTACAGGTGATGTCGAAGAAATGATAAGAGAAGGATGTGATTTACCGTGGTGGATTGGATTTAGCGGGTTGGGTGGGATTTAGGGAGATGGGTGGGTTTTTGAGAAGGTGATATGATTTAGAGAGAACTTGTATTACAGATAAAGCGGATATGCATTAACAAATAAGTGAATTGACAGATCAAAAGACTTACCCGTGAACAGTGGGGAAAACTTTCAAAAATGGATCCGTGATATCTTTTTCTTCATCATTTCACCCCGAGCAAGGCAAAGCCGCCACTTGTTAGAGAATAAAGGTAGAGAAGATCTCAAAGAAAGAATGAGACGGATGGGATTCAAAGAGATAGAAGACGGCAATTGACGCTACATTTAAACATTTGAAAATGTTTTGGAAGGAAGCAAGTAAACAGAAAGGAGTTCCACAGATGGGATAAGCGTAAAAAAGAAACTATTAAAGTCGAAGGGACAGTTACATTTAACTATTTTAATGGTAAAACGTATAACATAATGAAAAGATTCTTATGGGATGGATCAAATAAATCAAAGGACATTTCCACGGCGAAACCAAAAAAAAACAAAAAAAAACGGCAAGTTAATGAGATATGGAAGGATCAGAAATATTGAAATTTGCGGTACAGTCAACACTGTTCAAAATGAACAAAAACAAAACGGCGGGACTTGACGGAATTGTAACAGAGATGCTGTCAGCCTTCGATAGTTTTCATCATTGACATGATTCTTCTTTCTGCTACGCACTGTGGCCATTCAGAACGTAGGCGACCAGGGACCTCCACATTACCCTTATACCATAAAGCTCATATCACATTTTTCTTTTGTTCTTATCCACCATCTCCTTACTCAAACAAATCAAGTATACCACGTGTTGCTTTACCCTGCCTCTCTTTCTCTCTATCCGTCCTGTGCGTATCAAATTCTCTAAGCCCTCCTTTTTCATTCAGTCAGTTAAAGTGCCATACGTGATACACGCTTGGGCGATCATGTCTCGAAAGAGACATGACTGACTGGGCAGAACATTATCCCGCAGTAGGTTGCCATTGCTTTCTGCGGTAGACTGGTTGCCGACCAAGGCTATAGAACCCAATCTGTCCTGTTATTTGACTGGAAGGAAGAGACGGATTAATACCTTTCCTAAGGGTATTTGCGCGTAAGTGAATACAATGGATTCAACTGGAATTCGAACTCGGCTCCCCGGTTTCTCGTTCCGAGCCGATATCCACTGTACCACAACGCGCATCCACATCCTTTTTCATTACGTGTCCCAAAAACTTCAGCTGTCTCTTTCTCATGTTAAGTATATGTTTCCTTTTCGTTTCCATTATCTTCAAAATCTCGTCGTTGCTCACATATTAGGTCCATGGTAACCTCAGCATCATCTGTAGAACCATATTTAAGTTGTTTCACGTCTTTCCTTCATCTTTGATGAGTTTGTCCAGCATTCGCTGCCATATTGAAGGACAGACATCACATAACAGTCCGGTACTCTTTTCTTTGTTTCCAACGAAATCCTCCTCTCTCGCAAAACTCTACTTGGGAACACCGGCGTGGTGTAATGGTTAACAATCTTATCTCGCTAGAATCATTACAATTGAGTAGTGAGATCGATCCTCATTGGGTATCCCTTATTCGGCTTTGTGCCTCATTGAAGTTACGCTTCGAAAATCACCTCTCAAAACTCTGCTTAGTTTTCCAGTACTCTTTTCTTTGTTTCCAACGAAATCCTCCTCTCTCGCAAAACTCTACTTGGGAACATCGGCGTGGTGTAATGGTTAACAATCTTATCTCGCTAGAATCATTACAATTGAGTAGTGAGATCGATCCTCATTGGGTATCCCTTATTCGGCTTTGTGCCTCATTGAAGTTACGCTTCGAAAATCACCTCTCAAAACTCTGCTTAGTTTTCCAGTACTCTTTTCTTTGTTTCCAACGAAATCCTCCTCTCTCGCAAAACTCTACTCGGGAACATCGGCGTGGTGTAATGGTTAACAATCTTATCTCGCTAGAATCATTACAATTGAGTAGTGAGATCGATCCTCATTGGGTATCCCTTATTCGGCTTTGTGCCTCATTGAAGTTACGCTTCGAAAATCACCTCTCAAAACTCTGCTTAGTTTTCCAGTACTCTTTTCTTTGTTTCCAACGAAATCCTCCTCTCTCGCAAAACTCTACTTGGGAACATCGGCGTGGTGTAATGGTTAACAATCTTATCTCGCTAGAATCATTACAATTGAGTAGTGAGATCGATCCTCATTGGGTATCCCTTATTCGGCTTTGTGCCTCATTGAAGTTACGCTTCGAAAATCACCTCTCAAAACTCTGCTTAGTTTTTTAAAATATGTATGTGCGTTGTGGTACAGTGGATATCGACTCGGAACGAGAAACCGGGGAGCAGAGTTCGAATTCCAGTTGAATCCATTGTATTCACTTACGCGCAAATACCCTTGGGAAAGGTATTAATCCGTCTCTTCCTTCCAATTATGGGTTAAATAGTAGGACAGATTGGGTTCTATAGCCTTGGTCGGCAACCAGTCTACCGCAGAAAGCAATGGCAAACTACTGCGGGATAATCTTCTGCCCAGTCAGTCATGTCTCTTTCGAGACATGATCGCCCAAGCGTGTATCACGTATGGCACTTAACTGACTGACTTGTCTATGGCAAAACGCCGTCAAACCTCAGTGTCACGCTTTGAGTTCTCTGTCAGAATACTTTCAAGCTATTTAAATTTTTACACCTGCCTGATTTTATTATCCCCCAGAAGTATTTAAACAGTGTTTATAACAGTCAAAATCTTTTTTTTTTAATCGTATCACCCCGAGCAAGGCGGTAACGCCACTGGTGTGCAGGGGGCTACGTAATAGTGAAAAGATTGGAAAAGAGAAAGCCGGAAACCACAACCTAAACAGGAAACAACGGATGAGCCTCTTCACCTGTTCAATAGACGTGGGTGGAGTGTGAACCGGGCGATAGTTTAGACTATCTACTCCAATTGAAAAAAAAAAGTGAGAAGATTGGAGAAGAGAAAAACCGGAAACCACAACCTGAACAGGAAACAAGGGATAAGCCTCTTCACCTGTTCAATAGACGTGGGTGGAGTGTGAACCGGGCGATAGTTTAGACTATCTACTCCAATTGAAAAAAAAAAATTATGGTATGAAATGTCGAGCCAAATATAACAACTAGTATCGGACAGATAATATTGTATGTTAACCCTGAAAAACCCACCCCGTGGAATAGAGAGCCACAACCTGAAAACACCAGAATTAAAGACAAAATTAGTATACTTAGTGTTGTAATCCTAAAATGTTACTATGTGAGTAATCATCAAAACGGAGGTTGGGAATGCTAGTATATCGACAAATACAAGACTTGCACTCTGCAGGAAGTAGCTACACTGCTAGTGAATTGCTAGGCAATATAATCACTCTACTCTACGGTATTTGCCATCTCCCCATCAAGGCGGATGTGGCACAAGGTCAATAATTGTGGGGACTCTGAGCCCTTAAGCTCAGCCAAAAATATCCCGTAGACCCAGCTTATCAAGCAATTAGACAATTTAAATATAAGGGAAGATTTTAACAGAGAATGAAAAGTTTATCACCTAAATCTAAAAGGCATATTGAATTAGAGAACACGTTGTATTAAACGATAGACACAACTTAGTCTTGCAAATTTTATTTTGTTTTTTCTCATATTTTCTAAAGAGACTTTTTATTTCCGAATTATATTTATGCAAATATTGTTCATAGGTTAACCAAGTAGTTTCGAATATCATCGTTCATCATCAGGGTCAAATTTACAGATTTTACAGTTTTAAAAACATCAACTGTTGCCTTGTAGCAGAAAACGTCTTATGACATTTTGAAGAAGTAAATAAACGTTAAGAAATTTTTTTTAAAATTCAAGGGAAGTAATCACGTGCAAGAGTAAAAATATGAATAAATATGAATATAATTCGGAAATAAAAAGCCTCATTAGAAAATATAAGAAAATAGAAAAGAAAATCTGCAAGACTAAGTTGTCTATCATTTAATACAACGTGTTTAAAAGAAAAGATGCTGCCAAAATATACGTACTTTGAATTAGAGAAATATGTCCTTTAAAAGCTAAGTATTAAGAAATAGAAAAATTAAGTTAAACAGGAAAGAAATGTACTGAGCTGTTATTTAATATCAGTCATGCCATAAATGCCACTGTTTTGCAGGGGTTACATAGGAGGAAAGTTATGAGAAAGAGTGACAGGTTATAAGGGGTGTCAGGAAGTGGGTAAGAGAAGGATGAGAATACTGATGAGAGTGGAGTGAACGGAGAAAAGAGAATGAGAGAGAGAGGGGATGCAGGTTAGTGAGATAGATGAATTTTTTATAATCATATCGCCCCAAGCAAGCCATTTTACTGCCACTGTTTTGCAAGGGGTTACATAGGAGGAAAGTTATGAGAAAGAGTGACAGGTTATAAGGGGTGTCAGGAAGTGGGTAAGAGAAGGATGAGAATACTGATGAGAGTGGAGTGAACGGAGAAAAGAGAATGAGAGAGAGAGGGGATGCTGGTTAGTGAGATAGATGAATTTTTTATAATCATATCGCCCCAAGCAAGCCATTTTACTGCCACTGTTTTGCAAGGGGTTACATAGGAGGAAAGTTATGAGAAAGAGTGACAGGTTATAAGGGGTGTCAGGAAGTGGGTAAGAGAAGGATGAGAATACTGATGAGAGTGGAGTGAACGGAGAAAAGAGAATGAGAGAGAGGGGATGCTGGTTAGTGAGATAGATGACTTTTTTATAATCATATCGCCCAAGCAAGCAATTTTACTGCCACTGTTTTGCAGGGGTTACATAGTAGGAAAGTTATGAGAAAGAGTGACAGGTTATAAGGGGTGTCAGGAAGTGGGTAAGAGAAGGATGAGAATACTGATGAGAGTGGAGTGAACGGAGAAAAGAGAATGAGAGAGAGGGGGATGCTTTTTAGTGAGATAGATGACTTTTTTATAATCATATCGCCACAAGCAAGCCATTTTACTGCCACTGTTTTGCAAGGGGTTACATAGGAGGAAAGTCATGAGAAAGAGTGACAGGTTAGAAGGGGTGTCAGGAAGTGGGTAAGAGAAGGATGATATGATAATAAATGAAGAAAGATGAAGTAAAAACTTGAGGCAACAGAAGTGTGATTCTCCAGAAGGATACCATGTGAGTAATGACGGATCGTTGTACAGAAGGATATTGAGAATGACATGGACAGGAGCACGTGTGCAACGATAATGCGTTGGAGAGGAAGCCAACGAGAAGAAAAGTCATATTAAATATCAGGAAGAGACAAATGTGGTTCCTTGAACATGTAATTAGGAAGGATGGTCTGGAGAACCTAATACTTACAGGTCAGATAAAGAGAAGGAGAGACAGGGGAAAGCAGGGCGATACTTACTTGATAGGCCTGAAAAATTGGATGGCGGAGCGGGGTTTGGGAGAGATACCAAGAGAAAAAATATTGAGCGTGACAAGAGACAGGGCTAAGTAGAATTCCATAATCGCCTATGGTCTGAAAGGACACTGCACATGAAGAGTTTGAATTTGAGTTTGAGTTTTGTTTAACGGCATATCAACACATCTGTGGGTTATTTAATACCAAAAAAGTGGGGGTTTAATGTGCGGTTATAGTGAAAAGGTTGATTAAGTCAGATTTCGATTTTAATCTTTTAGGACGCGTTCCAGAAGATGTACAAAATACTAACACACAGGAAAATCTCAATAGAAACGAAGAAAAGAGTGCTAGACTGCTACGTGATGTCAGTTCTTCAATACGGCTGTGAATGCTGGACAATATCATCGAAAATGAGGACAAAACTGGAAGCGGCCGAAATGTGGTTCTACAGAAGGATGCTACGGATATCGTGGACTGAGCATACAAGCAACGACGAGGTGTTAGAAAGAATGGCAACAAAAAGGAAATTGATGCTGAGCATCAGGAAGAGACAACTGAAGTTCCTGGGACATGCAATGAGGAAGGAGAGCCTGGAGAACCTGATACTGACTGCACAGATAGAAGGAAGGAGAGACAGAGGAAGGCAGCGGATAACATATTTGCAGGGTCTGATCAGGTGGATGACGGAACGGGGGTTGCCAGGAGCAACAGGAGCAAACATACTAAGAGCCACAAGGGATAGGGAGACGTGGAGATCCATGATCGTCTACGTCCTGAAGGGACAAGGCACATAGAAGAAGAAGAATGTCAGAAAACTGAAAATGTCTTCCAGCTTTGTATTCAAAAATGTTTTGCTCAGAATATTTTTTCCTTAAAAATTGTCTAATGGTAATTTTTTTTTCTCCAAAAATGTATATTTTTCTATAAAAATCTATTTTTAAGTATATTTTTCTATAAAAGCCTATTTAAGCAGGTGTAAAAATTTAAATACCTGGGAATCGTTATAACAGAAGACGGAAAGTGCGACACAGTGATCCGAAGGCGAATTGGCATGGCGAAGGAAGCATTCCAGAAGTTGAGTAAGGTATTAAGAAACAGGACAATTTCGCTAGAAACTAGGAAGAGAGTACTGGATTACTACGTGCTGTCCGTCCTTCAATATAGCAGTTAATGCTGGACAATACCATCAAAGATGAAGGAAAACTTGAAGCAACTGAAATGTGGTTCTACAGTAGGAGGATGCGAATATCATGGATCGAGCATGTGAGCAATGATGACGTCTTGGAAATGATGGAAACAAAAAGGAAATTAATACTGAGCATCAGAGAGACAGCTGAAGTTCCTGGGACACGCAATGAGGAAGGAGGGCTTGGAGAATCTGATACTATCAGGCTAGATAGAGGGAAAAAGAGACATGGGAAAGCAGCGGATAAAATATTTGAAGGACCTGATCAGGTGGATGACTAAACGAGGATTGCATGGTGTAACAGGAGAAGGCGTGCTCAGAGCCACCAGGGATAGGGAAACGTGGAAGGCCATGATCGCCTACGTCCTGAAGGGACAAAGCGCATAGAAGAAGAAGAAGAAGAAGAAGAAGAAGAAGAAGAAGAAGAAGAAGTGTTTTGACCCCAGTTTGGGGGTTAACTATTTTGCCCATAGCTGGACCCTAACAAGTGCCACCACTCTATATCAGGGTGGACCTAAGTACAACAGCAATTAAGAGGTGGGTCCATGGTCCTCACAACCTCCCGACTTGCTGCCGGATGCAGTTTACCGTCATGCCCATGCAAATAAAGAAGAAGTTAGAGAAATTGGAAACCAAAAGTAAAAGACACTTAAAATTTTGAGAAAACATAATGAGGAAAGAAGATTTCAAAAATTTAATTCTCACAAGGCATATTGAATGCAGGAAAATCTGTACATAATCTCTATAATGATCTGGTTTAAGGGGTTTGCAGAAAAGCGTTTCGATTTTTTTTTTAAATTCGAAATTTACTAACTGCTACAAAGAACAGGGAATTGTGAAGATTTATGATCACCAATTTTCTGAATCTACATTGCATAAAGAAGAAGATCATGATGATCACCAGGAATAGAAAATGACTATGTGGTTTTATAAAACAATAATATATTAATAATAGAACGTGCCATCAGCATTCTGATGAAAAGATCTCGAAGCAGAATTAGACCAGAAACAAGAACAAAGTTTTTTCGTGAAAAGCACTGGAACAAGAAATGTAATATTTATGCTTATAATCATATAAGAAATAGCAATACAAATGCAAAAGGATCTATATTTATGTTGCATAGATTATTTATAAAAAGCGTTTGATAAATACGTCACAGAGAACTGCTAGGTAACCTTGGAAAAGATATGAGAATAATCCGGAAGCTCTACTAGCAGCAAACCAATCGCATACAGACACAACATGAATTCAGTAAATATTCTTCTTTGTCTATGTACAAAGGATCGTCTACATCCTCTCAGGATGTAGACGATCATCGCCTTCCACGGCTCCCTATCCCTGGTGGCTCTTAGCACACATTCTCCTGTAACATCTCGCAGCCCACGTTCTGTCATCCACCTGCTCAGGCCATTCAAACATGTTATCCGCTGCTTTCCTCTGTTTCTTTTTTCCTCTACCTGACCTGTTAGTATCAGGTTAAAGGACTGTAAGACAAGGATGTGTCTTCTCGCCGGATTAATTCAGTGAAACAATTTTGAGAGAATTAGAAGTCTTATCAAGATTCATTACTTGTGGCCAGCCACAATCTTAACATAAGATACGCAGATGACCCAGTGTTGGCAGTAGACGCAGAAAAGCAACTACAAGAACTCCTGCAGAAAATAATGAAAACAAAACGAGAAGAAAGGACTAAACATCGATTGCACGAAGACTCAGTAAAATGAACTTAACATGCACCTTACAAATTGAATCTCCCAAAATCAAGCCAGTAAAACAATTTAAATATCTGGGAAATGTTTTAACAGACGACGGAAAATGTGACACCGCAATCCGAATATATATTAGAAGACACTCCACCTATGTCTTTTCATACTCCACCCATGTCTATTGAACAGGTGAAGAGGCTCATCCCTTGTTTCCTGTTTAGGATGTGGTTTCCGGCTTTTCTCATTTCCAATCTTTTCACTCTTACGTAGATCCCCTGCGCATCAGTGGCGTTTTCGCCTTGCTTGGGGTGATATGATAAAAAAAAAAATGAGCGAAAGTTGTCTTCCAAAAATTAAGAAGTGTATTAAGAAACATGAAAATGTCGTTAGACACGAAGAAAAGGGTACTGAACTGTTATTTAATATCGATCCTTCTATATCGTAGTGAATTCTGGACAGTCTCCTTAAAGATGAAGAACAGACTTATGGCAACAGAAGTGTGGTTCTACAGAAGGATGTTGAGAATAATATAGACAGAATATGTGAGTAATGGAGAAGTTTTAGAGAAAATGGAAACAAAAAAACAACATTTATGCTTAAGATCAGAATGAGACAGTTGAAATTTCTGGCGTACATAAACTTCACTTATTTGGGAAGGATATTCGAATTATTCAAAACCTATACAGACAGAAAACTGCCTTCTACGGACAGAAAGTGATTTCTGTCAGTGTGAAAAATAAATTCATGATTGACTAAAACTTTTGCACACTACCGGTAGTATTAAGTATTAGGACAGGGTGATTTTCCTAAAAACCTCACTGAAATTCAAACACAGGGTGAAAAACCAAGTAAATTACTAATAAATATTGATTATTTAAAACTTGGCGTAAAAGAAATGTATTAAAAAGAAGTTATATTTAATTTTTCCTATTTTCTATTAAACAAGTTATTTTGACACTACACTATTGAACATCTTTGGGATATTTTGGATAAAAAATTGATAAATCTAATGTTACTTCGCAAGACATACTTTGGGAACAAATACAAGCTGCTTGGCAGGAGATACAATTAGATACACTGAAGAAGCTTGTGATGTCAATGCCTGACAGAATGAAGGCTGTGAACAAAGCAAAAGGCTATTATACTAAATATTAAATTTATTTTCTAACAAGTATTTTTCTTGTTAAAGAATTTGTTGAGTACATCAAAT